>VXBB01007311.1:257291-297599 GCA_013399915.1 Illadopsis cleaveri | reverse complement strand
GGCATTCCCCTCCCTGGGCAGCCTGTTCCAGTGCCCCACCATGGTCACAGTAAAGAATTTCTTCCTCATGTCTACCCTAAATTTCCCCTTTCAATTTTTATCCATTCTCTCTTGTCCGATCTCTACAGTTCCTGATGAAGGGACCCTCTCCAACTTCCCTGTAGGCTCCCCTCTGATACTGGAAGGTTGCTATGACACCTCCATGCAACCTTCTCTTATCTAGTTCCAGCCCCCCTGCCATGAGCAGCGACACTTTTGACTAGACCAGATTCCTCAGAGCTCCATCCGACCTGGTTTGAACAATTCCATGGCTGGGGCATCCACAACTTCTCTGGGCAACCTGTTCCAGTGCCTCACCACCCTCATGTGAAGAATTTCTTCCTAATACCCAATCTAAACGTACTCGCTTTCAGTTTGAAGCCCTTCCCCCTTGTTCTGTCACTGCATGTGCTTGTAGAAGGTCCTTTTCCATCTTGTAGGCTCCCTTCAGGTACTGGGAGGCTGCAGTTGGGTCCACCGAAGCCTTTTCTTTTCCAGGCTGAACAAACCCAATTCTGTCATCCTGTGCTTCTGTCTTGCTTGTTCTTTTGCTAAGGCAGGTGGGAGATGAAGTGAGTGAAGAGCTTTATGTGATGCCATACCGTACAGCATACGTTGAAAACATTTCTGCAGCAGTAACAGAAAGCATAACAAACCTCCCTATTCTGTGCTTTTTTGTTTGCTTGTTTGTTTTTTCAACGGCACCAGAAGTAAACCTCTACTTCAGATTCCAGTTGTAACCCTTATTGGAAACTGAAGTGGATATGGGTGGGGTATTAGTGAGCACCGTGATGTTCCTCATGCTGCCAGGCCTGGGTGTTACGTGCTCCCTTGCCTGAGTTCCAGCAGGGGGCACTGGAAACGTTTGGATTTTCGGTCGGGAATTCTGCCGTTGCGCCGAGGGGAAAAGTGCTGGTGAGGAAAGCTGGCTCAGTAAACTAGGAATAAACGAATGCCCTGGGAAAATGTGAGTAAACCCAGCAGATATACTGAATTAGCTTTTAAATGTAATAAATCGGGATACATTAGTAACAGCTGTGATAAAAAGGGTAGCTATAGGGCTCAGAATAACTTTTGTAGATCCAGTAAATACTGGTTAAATTCTTTCAGCAAAAGTACTGTCATAAATGCAACAGATACAAACATACGAACTTCTGTGTTTCCTGAGTATTTGTTTGCTTATGATCCCCTTTAAATTTACTTTGGAAGTTGCTTATGCTCCACCTCCTGAATGACTAAATTAATTTTCTAGAAACCTTAATGCATTTCTTCTTTTTTACTGAGGAACAATAGCTCTCTTTAGCTTTTTTAATAATGCTGGCCTGATTTGATACTTTCACACAGTGCTTTCATTTAATACCCAAGATTAGCTTTAAAAACCTGAATTTGTTGATCTTCGGGGAAGACTAAGACCTCTCTTGTTCTTGCAAGCATCTGGGGGGAAGGTGTGTTTGTTTCTGAGTTATGCAGAGAGAGACTTACTTGTTCAGGGTAGGATGATGGAATTCTTGCCAGGTGTTCATGTTTGCAGCTCCTGTGTACTTTAACTGATTATATACTGTACAAAAAGTTTGCTAAACTATGTATCTATGTTGACACACCAAAAAATTCCCCCAAACCCTGGCTTCACATAAAATACAGTATGATTGTAACAACTAATGTAACTGATATATTTAGCTTAAAAACTAGTTTGACTGGTTCAAGGATATAATTCTTTTTGGCTAAACTTGGCTGAGCTATTAATGATGTTTTATAATTAGTGCTAATATGGACATGCAATGTCACTAATTTTCGTAATTACTCCTAGAAAATTAGTCCATATCTTTATTTATATTTTCTGTAACAAAAAGTTTTCTTGTGTCTCAACTCAATTTTAGATAACAAAGTGGGCTTATTTTTCTAGTTTATTTAAGGTGCCAGTAGGCTTATTTTTCTGGGTGTTTAAGGCAGCAGAAGTGTTTAAAAGCATTTGCAGTGTGGATGAAATCAGAACTCTAAAAATATTTGGAGGTAGCTCTGGTATATTAGATATATGACTTTAATTTTCCTAAAATATTCCATTGTTAGCTTAAATGTAGCTATAATAGGATATTACATCAAAGGCACACCCTGCATATATATGATAGTGGAAGCTCTTTGCAGCCTTTGGAAATATCTTTCCTCTAGTCAGTCTCATTGTCTAATAATATTCTTTTGGGTTTTGTTTCTTTTATCCTTATTGTGAAATTTTATGTATTTTTGTCTTTGTGACTTAAATTCAGCTATATTTTTAAATAACTACTGCCTTTTTAATTTTTTTAATATTTAAACATTATATCATGATAACCAAAGTGAATAGTGTTTTATATGTAACAGAAGTAGCCTGTAGAGTTTGCCCTTAAAATTACTCATTCAGATAGATACAATATGTAAGAATAAAAGGAACTCCAAATGGATGTGCACTGCTGATCTGCTTAAACATACCATCAAACTTTTCCAAAGGAGAAATCTGTTGGGTTTCTTTTTTTTTTCCCCCTGGAACATAATCATTTTCTGTGATGGAAAGGAAATTTATTTTAAGTCTACATGTGTTAATTTATTTCTTAGTTAATCCATGGCAGAATTTGCAAGGCACTTATTAGAAAAAGCATCTGACTGGTCAAGGTGTTGCTCTGTTCTAGAAAAGTAGTGATATTTGCCCTGACTTTCATATCCTCTCAATTTCTGTGAATGGAGGAAAGCTGGACTGCAGGTGTTCAGCCAAGGAGAGTTGCACAGTGGTATATGACACGCCTCCCCTCAGCATCCTGCTCTCTAAATTGGGGAGAGACGGATTTGGTGGATGGACTGTTCAGTGGATAAGGAATTGTCTGGATAGCTGCATTCAGAGGGTAGTGCTCAATGTCTCAATGTCCAGATGAAGATCAGTTACAATTGGTGTCCTTCAGAGGTCTGTATTAGGAGCAGTAGTGCTTTAATATTTTCATCAGTGGCATGAGACAGTGGAATTGAGTGCACTCTCAGAANAGCTAGTCAAAGATCCCTGGAGGGCCTGTGGGGGGAGATAAATCACTGGGCTGCATCCAAAGCAGTGTGGGCAGCAGGGGAGGGAATTCTGTCCCTCTGCTCTAGTGGCACTTCACTTGGAGTGCTGCATCCAGCTCTGGAGGCCCCAGCACAAGACAGATGTGGACCGGTTGGAGCGGATTCAGAGGAGCTCCTTTCCTATGAAGACAGGCTGAGAAATTGGGGTTAGTCAGCCTGGAGAGTACTTGACTCTGGGGAGACCTTACTGTGGCCTTTTTAGTACTTAAAGGGGGCTTGTAAACAAGATAGGGACAGACTTTTTAGTAGGGCCTGTAGGGACAGGACAAGGGATAATAGTTTTAAACTAAAAGAGGCCAGATTCATGTTAGATATAAGTAAGAAAAATTTTATGAATAAGATGGTGGAACACTGGAACGGGTTGCCCAGAGAGGCAGTAGATGGGGACTGGAATGGGGCTCTGAGCAACCTGATCTAGTTGAAGATGTCCCAGCCCATGGCAGGGTTGTTCAACTAGATTACTTTTAAAAATCCCTTACAATCCAAACCATTCCACAATTCTACGTTCTGTTTCATGGAATGGTGCTGAAGGGATTCACATACGTTAATGGGATGTGGATTCGACTAAGCTCAATTTCAATATTATTTAACATAACAGTATTTTACCATAGAGTGACAGCAGAATGTTTGCTTTGGGTTGTTGTCTGTGTGATGTTTTGAGTGTCCCAGGATCAGTCTTGGGGTTAGACTGTAAATTTTGAGTGGTGATGACCTTTGAGTATCACACAATAGCTCATGAACCTTGAGATGTCATAAATAGCATAAATTCAAGGGGCTGAAGTTTCATTCCCTCAGAGAAGAATCCCACTGACGAGAATTGCAAATTGGAACATTTTTCCCTGCAGTTTTAGTTGTTGGGTTTTTTTTTTTTTCCGTTTAAGGGATAATTTATGGGGTTTGATTTAATTTTTAGATCTTAAAATTATGATTTCCTTGATCTCACCAATTGGGGCACAATAACCATTTTCTGTTTTTTTCAACCATTCTTTATCAAGGCATCAAAGCCATAATATATATCATGAATACTTTCCTAAGATTTTTCAAAAGAAATTACTCAAAGCTTGGATTTCTCTGAACACCTGAATTAGATTCTAAAGACAATGCTCCTGTTTTTTACTGTTTCTGAGAGGTTTTTCTTGTAACTCAACAGATGCCACAGCTGGAGAAGAAGCTGGAAGAAGAACTTGAATGTAATGCCAGAATCATTGCCTGTCGCTTTCCTTTCCCTTGCTGGATTCCAGATCATACTACTGGAGAGGGAATAGACACTGTGTGGGCCTATGATTTGAAACATTCTAGGGGCTGTGAAACAAAAAGCTTGGAAATTACCCCAGAGACAAAGTCTTAGACATCTAATTTGGTTTCTTACAGAAATTTTTAGCTTTGACTGGACCTTTTGAAAATAAGATGAATGTGGAGAGAGCCCTGGCATATGAAGATGTGTATTCACCAAAAGAACTGAAGCACAATGGTTGTCTGAAAGCACACAGAGGTTACTGAAAGGTGTAGTTAAATGGCTTAGTACAGTATCCTGGTTCGACCCCATCCAGCAGTGGAGTACCACACAGATGTTCACTCACCCCCGTCCCCAGACTCTCCCAGTAGGATGGGAAAGAAAACTGAAAAAAGAGTGATACCCATGACCACGGATTTAGATAGGAATACTTTAATAATTGAAATAAATTTACTAATAATAACAACAAGAAAGGAGTAACACCCAAGAAAGATGAGTGGTGCACAATACCCTTGTTCACCACCCAGTGATGGGTGCCCACCCCATCCCAGAGCAGCGACTGACCCCTCCTTGCCAATCCTCCCCGGTTTATATACTGGACGTGATGTTCTATGGTGTGGAATATCCCTTTGGCCAGTTCAGCTCAGCTGTCCTGGCCATGCTTCCTCCTGGCTTCTTGTTGGCAGAGCATGAGAAACAGAGAAGTCCTTGGCTCGGAGTAAGCAGTGCTCAGCATCAACTAAAACCATCAGTGTGTTATCAGCATTAGGCTTTTCTAAATCCAAACCACAGTGCTGTACCAGCTAATAGGAAGAAAATTAGCTCCCAGCTGAAAGCAGAATATGTAGTTAGTCAAAATTACTAAAAAGTTTTTATAGAAGTGGAAAACTTCAATATGGAAAGCGGGTTAGAACACCATTCACTACGGTTAAGGGGAATATTTGTATAAGTTCAAAAGCTCAAATTTGTGAACTTAATTTATACGTTCTTTCTGACCTTACAGAGCATTTGGTATTGGTGTTGGAATGGTGTGCAAGTGGCTCCTCAAATGAGCTGTATTTCCACAACGTTATGTGTGCCAAGTACATACACAAATGCTGCAGACACTTTGGATAAAGACACAGATGAGAGTTGCTCACTTGAATATTTAAAGGCTGTTTTTGATTCCAGAGCTAGTTGTTCTGGCTAGTTTGGCTAAATCTGATTAAACTTCATTTAATTAGTAGTGAGATGAAAAAGGAAGGTTTTCAATCAGACTTGTTTTCCCTTTTATTTTTCCATACCAACTGATGAGCTCTCCAAAACTCATGGTATTGCTGTGTGGTTTTTCCTTGTAAGTGGAGCAAGTTCTCCCTGTCCTTTTGCTGATACTGGTTTGCAGTGGGGTACTGTCACTGCATTGATGTTTTTCTTTCCTGCTATAGTTACAATAAGTTTCTGCTGTGTAATGGTCTGCTTACTCGTTTTTTTTTTCTGGTTCTCAGGTAAAGTTTTGCTGTTTTCACCCATTAGCAGTTAGTCAAAGTTCATAGTCAGCCTCCCCTGGCCCCAGTTAACGTACACACACTGTTTGTTAAGCAGTAACTATTAAGTTTTCAGATATTTACATATATGTTACCCATAGAATGAAGCTAAAACAAGCTGGGCAATTGTCACCTGACTTCACGGCAGTCATTACCACAACTAAAATTAGCTCAAGAGAAGTGCTGAGACCCTTCAATTTGAGGTAAAAAACAAAGTCTGACATTTTATCAAGTGCTGGGAAAGCAAATTTGACTGGTGTGTAGAATCTGACTTGAGAAGAGAACTTGGGTGCTATTTGGGATGTGTAGTCTACAATTATGCCTACACCCATGCTTTTTGGTTTTGATGTGAGGGGACAGGAAAAAGTTAAAATATAACCCTACACTGAGGATTTGAAATGGAGCACGGTTTTGTCCTGAAAATGTACACGAAGCAGAAGATGAAAGGGGCAAATAGTGTGCAAAGGAGAGGTGATTTCAGCCTTGCATGGCAAGGCACAGCTGTGAACATGGAGACTGTGTGTACTGAAGAACACCAGTGTCTGGTAAGCCTTTCGCTGCAAGAATGCATAGAGCATCTTGTAAAACTGCACTAAATTCTTTCTATAATGATTTAAATGTTACAATCATTACACAGAGATAAAGTGACAGGACAGGGATAGAGTGGCTTATCTAAAATGCCTGAATTTAATATCCCAAGGCCATAAAACTGGAACTGCAGACAAAGTAAATCTGAAATTATTTCTAACGAAAAGAGACTAACAAAGGGGAAATTAGCTAATTAAGCAAAGTTCTTCCCTGAATAATCATAAAGGAAAAGAGGAGGTAAAATATTTTGATGCATTGGATTGTGAGTGACTCATCTGCAGTGCAGTACTTTGACCCAGGTTTCTACAATCTGCTTTCACTAAATTTAGTTTGTAGGGAATGACAAAGTTATTTACTTTTCTCCTGTATTTGACTATATATTTTTCTATTGCATGAACCTTTGCCTGTTAAAAGGTAAAACTGCATTTCTCATTTTTGCCTGTGTTAAAGGTTTTGGGATGTGCACTTCCTAGTTACCACCTATTGCTCCAGGAATACTTTTTGAGGAGGGCACAATAGAATTAATGATGATGACCTGAGCTTTAGGAGTACTAAGTGCTGTCCTCGAGGCAAGGAGAGATTTATGATTATTTTAAAGTAAAGCAGAGGGCTGTTTCTTGCTCTAGCTATTTTCTTTTGGGGCCTACATTGAATTAGGCAGTAGTCTGAAGGTTTGGGATTCCCTATCATATAAGGAAGTGTGCTGTATTTCCTGTTTCCGTGGCTTAAGTGTGAAATGGAAAATGAAGTGTTCTAGTTTACACAGGAGGACTGGGAAATAATTTTGTTGACATATTATGCTTTTCTGTTATTTGCTATGTTCATTTGATAGTTTTCAAGATTAAATACTTAACTGTGACTTTAGTTATCACTGTATGGATTATTGTGTTGATACACTTCCAATTGCTAAGGTAATATATTATGATTATGTTGATATGATACTTCAGAATAATAAAAAAAAAATTCTTCTGAAAACCAGGAAAGAGAATTACCATGATCAAATTATAGTGTAGGTCTGAAGCCAAAAGGAGGAAACATTCAAGCTGTTCAATACCAAAGTAATTTAGATACACAGTAAAACCTATAGTTTTATATCTTTGTTTGTATCTTCTGGTAGAATCACTTGCCTTTTGGGAGCTGTGTTATTTTTTCCTTTCCCAGCCAGATTTTAGCAAAAGAAAAGGTGTTACATTACTGAATGACTAATGCTTTCCTTAAATACTGTAGGATTTAATTTGTTTGCAAATAGTAAAGGTCAGGGTCATACTTACAAATGTTTTCTTTGTTCTTTCGCCCTCTCCTTTTTTTTGTAGTGAGACACATTATGTCCATACAGGATTTGTGATGCAAGATGAATTGAGCAAATGCAGCATCTTTGTGCTACAATTCTAATTTTGTAGTTCTCTATTTCCATTTTGCAGAAATTGGCTTTGTAGAGGGAAGGAGGAGGGTATGGCTGCATCTGCACAGTCACTACAGCCACACAGCAGTGTCAACCAAGCTTGACCAGATTTGGTTGGGAAATGTACACATATTTTGTGGGTTTTAGGCATTTCTGTGTTACTGGGCATATTGAAGTTCTTGGTTTATCCTCTGGTCTGATTATATGCTGCTACTTAATGTAGTACTGCTCCAAGGAAGTCCTCTGTCTCTGAGCTGCTGTTTCTGACTCCTGAGTTGCAGCCAGGTAAGAAGATACGGAATCCAGGTTCAAATTAAGCACCACACAAGCCAGTTGATTGAATATGGTCTGTGGAGAAAGAGTTCCAATCCCCAGGCTTTGGGGAAGTCTTTCACCTTTCATGAAGGATACAGCTCAGAAAGCAGCAGAGATCCCCTGAATTCTGCATAATTTAACAATGACTTGAGCTTTGCTTTTCTCATGTGTTCTTCAAGAGGTTTGACCACTATAATACCATTTTAAGATCTGTAGGCAAGTAAGCAAAGGCAGCATTTTGGTTACCATTTATATTTGGAGTTAAGAGAGGAAAGGAGAAAGGAGATCTGACAGCCCAAGGAGGGCAATAGATTTTGATCTACTTCCAAAGCAGTTTGGCAGACTTGCATCCTCTGTGTGTACTTCTCACTAGCATCAGAGAATCCATGCCATGACTGGGCTGTGATGAGCACTCACTCAGAAATGGGTTCATGTCTGATGCCATTGCTCTCAGATGAACACTAATTATTGATAGATTGCCTCATATTTCTACAGTTTCACTTTTCACTGAAGCATTTATTCAAGAAATGACGTGAGTCCTTCAAATTTGTAGTTGAATTTTGGATTGTCCTGTGCTGGGCCAGGAGTTGGACTTCCATGATCCTTGTGGGTCTCTTCCAGCTTAGTATATTCAATGATTCTGTGGGTGAAGAGGGCAGCCTAACATCAGATTTAATGCCAGTACATTTTGCTGTGAGTGAGTTGTTTTTCTTTTACATTTGCCAAGATTGAGTTCTGTAGTTTTAAAATGTAGCCCCAACTTGCTTTTCAGAAACAATATACATTTCTTCTAGAAAATTTCTTGGTAGGACACTGTGGCATCTCTGTTTAACTTAAAAATCACCCTTGAGCAAGATTACTGAAAATATTCATTCTGCAGCTTTTTTCTTTGCATGATAATCTTTCTGTTAATCCTTGTATGCTTTACTGCAGGAGACATACATGGACAACTACCATTCCCCCCCCTTTATTTTCCTGAATTCTCTCTCGTACTTAAATGTTTGCTTTGATTTTTCATATTGTCTTCTTACAATTTGACTGGCTTAATAAATGAATGAGTCTTCAAATTTCCTTTACATTTTTTTTCCTGTAAATTAGTTTCCTTTTTTTGTTGTTTTCCTCCTAGCCACTCTGCAGGAAGACTAAATATGTTAAGGAATGTTCTTTTGCTCTCTGACATTTTAACATGTATTGAACTAACCTTGATTTATTTAGCAGTCTATGCTGACATAGCATGACTTTCGTTTCCAGTATATGAAAAACACATTCACACCAATGGTATTTAGACTGAAAAATAGCCTTGGTCTACAATAATTCTGGCTATTTAGTAGTTTTAAGTACCTAATTTCACATTTTTATTATATTTCATCACATGGCAAATGAATACAGGCCTTTTATCCCTTTGGTAGTTCTTTGGATTTGGGTTATTTGTTCAGGTGTGACTTTTGCTGATTTCTTTTTCTTAGTATAATGTTGGTATTTCTATTAGAGGCTTTGGTTAAAATATCAGATGAATGTTTTTTCTGCAAGTTGGTGTGTAGAGCTGGAACAATCACTGTGATATATTCATATGAACTGCTGGCATTGGTAAAAATTATGTGAAAACTGCTTACCAGTAAATGCACAGGGATATTTTTCAGCTTACTGTGTATGTTGTGGTTTTTAAAAGTAAAGAGGGTTCTTGAAGTTCATATAAAACTTGTGGCACAAAGAGGTCTTTGCAAGGTCAGAAGCAGTAAATTACCAGTTTTCAACCTGAGGTTTGTGGCTACCTTCTAAGGAATCCACAAAAATTAATTTAAAAAGTCGATCTACTATCAGCAGGTTTCTATTTGCTACCCGTGGTTGTGTTCTTCCACTGGAAAATTCTAATGTGTCTGAAATGATCATTTGAGAAACTCTGAACTAAAAATAAGCGTTTATGTAAGATACTAGCTAAGTGGAAATGAGCTTATCAAAGTGAGGAAGGTTTTTTTTTTCTTCTTCTTTCTGTAGTTGCTTGCCTGCATTGTTGAGCTTTGAACCTCTGCAGTGTATGACCTTCTCTGTCTCTTCTGATGAGCATGTAATTTCCTATTCTGCTATGTGAGAAGAGCCTCATGGTTTTGCACATTCCCATTGTATTCTAATAATTCTGGCTTTTCAGGTAATTACATTTTTTTGGTTTAGGATCTGCTTAAACATTAAAATTACATCTTCGAAACACCTGATCATCTGCCACTGAGGTCTGTCTAAAAAGCCAACAGAGCCTGTGGAACTCCTTATAATGCTGTAATGTCAGCAGCTGTCCATGCCAAAGCTTTGGTTCCGAGAGGCAGAAATGTGCCTCTCTCTTGCATATGAACTCTTGATTCTCGGTGTTTTTTGAAAATGTAGGTGTGAGAAGACACAAAAGGAGTTATCAGGAGGAGGATCAGTGTGAGCTCTGTGAGACAAAAATGGGAGTGGTGAGTGATACGGCCAAAATCTGAACCTTCTCTATCCCTCCAGCTCTTAAGGTTTGAAGCTGTCTTTTTTTTTATTATTATTTTCCCTGAATTTTGTGTAGCTCTTCTTGAAAGCACACTTGTTTTTCTTTCCTTCCTATTCTTTTTTTCAAGTTTTTCAGAGTGTACACAAATCAAAGTAATTTATAGATCCAATTGTGCCATTCTCTAAATTGTGCACAGGAACCCTCATCATCTGTGTTCATGTATATTTTATTGCTGCTTCCTTCTTTTCAGTACACAGAAACCAGACTTATACTCTGAATACCTTTATATCAATACATAAATAAGTTTTGTGGGTGTGATCAATATCAATTAAGTTTATTTGCAAGCACAAGTTTCACACAATTCTAAAAAGAGTTTGAGCAGGAATGGGATAAATAGTGGTCATCATGGGAAAATACTAGCATTACTTAGAGACAGTGATAGAGTCTTCTGCCATTGGGCTGCTTTCAATTTCAGTGGGCAGTCTGATGTGTCAAGCCAAGTCAGGGAATGAAAGGCTACTAGCAAAATAGCATTGTGTGGAGTACTTCAAAAGATATTTATTTTTAAAGCTGTCTTCAGTGGCTGCCTTCTGCCTTCATCTCAGTTGTTAAGTACAGTTCTTCCTCTGATAAAGAGTATGTTAGTAGGAGAGTATTATTGGCTGAGCTAATACAGCTGGTGAGCATCTTGTTTATTCTGTAAATAAATAGATAAACAATTCATATAATTTCTTACCCTTTCCTCCGCCCCACAAACAAAAAAACCAAAAAACAACAGCCTTTTAGAGTGAAAACTTTGCCGAATTAAGATGGAAACTACCTTTATCATCCTTAGAAATTAAATATAAGGAAGCAGCTTTTAATGTGAAAAAATGTTGTCAGCTTCAGCAGCTGGCTCTTATTTTCCTGAGAGCATTAAATGTAACGTAGGTCAGATCCAGAATGACTTAAAAAATGGTTTAAGTTACTTAGAAAAAGTTACTGCTTCTTGTGAGTCTCCTGGACACACACTCTGAATTAGGTTGTTTGCTTATTCTAATAAAAACACTGATCAAGTAACACTATTCTCAGGATTATTTGTCTACTGCAGGAAAATTAAGTAGTCTAGGCACTTTCCATGCACAGGAAACCTGCATGCTGGATCTGTCATGAAGTTTTATCTATAGCTGTTTTCCTCATGCTTGTCTGTATTTTGGGAGACCGTTAGCATCAGATGATTGGAGTGGGAACATTTTTTCACTTGGGTCATACTTGCATATGTAAGGACAAATTAGATGTTGAAGCATGCCTTTAATCTCTTTCAGAATATGTGATCAATAGTGATCCATTTTCTAGTATTGTTTTAGTCTGAATGGTAAAATTTTCCTTTCCACAGGCATAAAACCAGATGTTGCTTATCATTCATCTTTCTATTGTCTCATATGCCTGAAGAATCTATGTTGGCAATACAAGAACATCTGAAATGTGTATTTCCATTTCTGTGCAAAATACCCAGGAGATGTTTTATTGTCCTTGAGCACTTTTATTACTGTGGTGAGAAAGTGTTTTCATGCTGGTGTTGGATATGCAGGTCATTCACTGTCTGAGAAGTACCAGTGTTGTGAATGCTGCTGCTTTCTTTCTGGGATGGTCCAAGCAGCACTGAACCCAGGATACTGGAGCTCAGGCTCCACAGCAGATAATCCAATATAAGTATTGAACTTTGTAGTTATTGTTGTTAGGTGCTCCCTGATCACTACACCCCTTCCCGCCCCCAATAAACAGCCTCTGACCCCAACCTCATCCATCAGAATGTGTTTATTTGCTGTTCACCTGCTGGTACAAATGACCACATTTCTTTCCAGTTTTATCTAGGCCGTGGGCCTACTGAGACCTGCTCAGTTCGTGTTTTGATGTAAGTAGGCTCAGTTTTAGTTTCAGCTGTCTCAGTCAAGGGTCTGCCTAAGAAATCCTCAAAGTCTTTGAAGACACTGAAATGAGTGAGCTCAGGATGCTAAAGATTTCCTGAAGTTTGCTATCTTAGCAAAAAAAATAAAAAAAAAAATAAAAAAAAATCTCAGCAGCACAAAGATCCTATACCAGTAGAGATGGGAAAGCTTTCTCTTTAATTCCTGTTGCTGATATAGATGCTTTTTGTCAGGACTACTGTTAAGAACATCTTGGTTTTCCACCAAGACTTTGTATAATTACCTATGGCCTTAGGTTAGTCCAGGTGGTTGATATTGGGTCTGGTATGGAGTCTTGGAGTAGCAGAACTTTGTCTATTTGCCTTTTTGGGGAATGTTAAAAACCAAGTTTTGGTCCTCAGAGTAGCATAATTTCTTTTAAATGCCAGTAAAAATATCATAATGTATTGATATAATGAAAATATTAGAATAACCTTCTGATACTAATACTCTGGGAATAGACTAAGCTAAATGCTACCGAATGGAGATTTTTAGGTTGGAGAAAGAAAAAAATTGTGAGAAAGAAAGAAGAAAATTTCTAGGTTTCCCTTCAGTAAGTATGTGTTAAGCCTATTAACTTTAGGGAATTTATTTGCATATATTTAAAAGAAATAAAAGTAGATGTAGAAGATAGCAGTTGGAATGCTAGTTATTTGTATGCATTCAGCCCTGAAGTAAAATGCAGTGTTTATACAGCAGTATTCATTTTCAAACTGCTGCTGAATAATAAATCTGGAAACACTTTTTTTAGGATTGGCTCCTATTATCTTCACCCTTTACTACTGCAAAAATTATAGCAAAGAGCTAATTTGTTCAAGACCACAAAAGTACTTGGTGGCAATGCTGTGATTAAAATGAAGCCGACAACTGCATGCCCGTGTGTGCAGCTGGAAGAATGTGTTTTATAAATTGCTGCTCCTGAGGGTGGCAGTACCTGTGCGCTTTCACAACGGATGGAGCCGGTGATGGAGAGGGCAGATGCTCACTTATGCCACGTTGTGCTTTCTTACTGCTTACAGCTGCAAGACATAGCACCTACAGTGGTTGTCTGTGTCAGATTCACGATCGTGGCTTTGTTTCTTTGGTTTTTGTTAGCTCTTGCTAGATTTGATGTCTCATAGTTATTGCTTTTAACTGCATTTGGATCCTTCTGTCATTGTTTAGGCACACTACTTCACAGCTAAACTTACTATTTGTATTAAAGTGTACGACTTTGTGTTTTGTACTACATCCTGGTCTATTTTTGTGCAAAACTTGTTCTGGTTCTCTGTTTTGATGATTTCTATCTTTTGTGACAGAAAAGTTCCAGACTTAAATCTTTTGTTAATGGGAATATTAAACATAAATTGTCTCTAATCCAGCACAGGTGTTGTGACTTTTGTATATTACTGTTTTACTTGCCTTATAATTTTTTTAACCTTTGTGCATGGGCTGTGTCTTAAATCCCTGAGGACACTTCACTATGGATAAATGAAACTTGATCTTTATGAAGACGTTAGATCTGTCATGGCCTTTGTTAGTATGCCTACATGTTCTTACTACTCATTTTTATTTCTGTATTTGTTCATGGGTGCAAATGAGATGATCTGAGAGAAGAACTATTTTCCTTTGGTCTTTAATAACTTTATACTTTGTCAATATGGCTTGTGAAATAGAATGGAAAAGTTTTGTCTTGCTGTCGCTCATCAACAGCTCTTGCTGCTGTAACTTTCTGTCATGACAATCCCAAACTCCTTTTTACCTGACATAAGCATCAGTTTTAAGTACAGTTACTATCTTGATCTTCTGGTTCAGAAGCAATCAGCTTAACCATCGCAAAAACAGCACTTTAAAAAAACAACTGCTGACATCTTGTGTGGGATCTGGCTAGATTATTTGCTTTGTCTGATTTTTCTAGAATGAGAGACAAAAATTTGACACAATTTCTAAATATGAACAAGCTCAAGACAAAATACCTTCTTTACCATTCCCAGGAAAATGCGTAGTGAGCAATGCGTGAACAAATGCACTACCTCTACCACAGCAATCAAATACCTTGTCTATTAGTTAAGTCAACATGGTCAAAGTTTGTTAGTGCAGAAACAATGCAGTAAACAGCATTGCTGGTTTCTGCATCTGATCACCGAATCACAAAAGCAATCACAAAATCAGATTAGTCATGCCAAATAAAAAAGCAGTTCAGAATGGGTATACAAAAAAGCCTGCTTGAGACTGTTTTCTACACAATAACATGAATTATTTGGTTGGGGTTTTTTCCCCCCTTAATTCAAAGATTAGTGACAACTCTTCCCCAGCCCTGAGACTGAAAGACTTTCCTCTGCATCACCTTATGGAGAATACTACTTTTGTTCAGTGTGTTAATAAATGTAATTAATACCACTAGAATTACATTAAATAGGATAAGTTGCTGGGGAGAACAGTAGTTAGAGGCAATTAGGTGGTGTTATCCAGCCATAGTAGCACTCAAGTGTTCAGCCTGTACTTCTGTCATGCCACATTGGTACAGCTAGAGCTCTAAGATCAAATAAAAATCTACATGCTTTTTCAGCCAGGGCCAAGAGTGGAATGGGCAATGCAAAAAGGCCAACTGAATTGAGAAACACTAAATCTTCCTTGAAGAGCAAGAACCTTCTATGGCAGCTGCTTTCAAAATGTTTATTGAAAAGTGATAGGGAAGAAATTTGTATCTCTTTATTTAAAGTGTTTTCCTTATTAAAGAGTTATATATCTATTTTATCTATATGCTTTAGGGAGTATCTTTTCTGAAGACTGCTTTAATACTAAGTGATTATGCTGATAAAAACTATTTGAAAAAAGAAAATGTCCTACAGTCTGCATTAAAAAATGCTAGAGCAGCTGAAAGCCTCAGTCCAGTGCATATCCAACAACTGAGGAGAACCCATTTGCTCACACAGGGGTTTTCACATGGGCATCTGCTGCTTCTGGAAAGATCAAGTTCTTTTAACTGCCGTCTCCTGCTATTTTCTGAAACAAGCTGGGTGTGTGTCTGCAGGCCAAATCTAAACATGAGATGTGGTTACAAGTATTACAAGATATGATGAGAAGCCTCAGCCTTCTCTGAAGTTCATGCAGCAGAATTGGCTTAGCAATGTCCCAGTGGGTTCAGAGCCTTTTTCTTGCTATTGGCAAGACACTTTTAGTTGGCAGTGTTCTTGTGACTTACAAAGGAGAATTAGTTTTCTATCTCCTGGAATAAATCTAGGTGGAGGGAGTCAAAGTATTAATTAGCCTTTCCTAGTGATAAATCCCCCTGAAGTGTCATTGGTCTGGACCTACTACTCTTTCATATTTGCTGGCTTTTAGCTGACTGAACAGTTCCTTTTCCTTTGGCCTACTGAAATTGAAGCTGATCTCAGTACTAAGGTTGAAGATGACTGCTGTGCGTAGGGATTTCCATGATCACATATAGCTGTGCTGAATCCTACTGAGCTGTAGTGAAGTCCTGAAATTACTCTGTCAGGATTCAATGAAACCGTAATGCATTTGGAATCCCACATCTCAGTAACTGGTACTGAAGGACAGCTCTGGCAGAAAGATCCTAACCAAGGATGCAGCAATTTCTCTGCCACCAGAGGAGGAATCTTCTTTCACCCCTCTTGTCCCCTATGTTTCCCATATTTTCAGCAGCTCAGGGCTGTCCGTGCATTAGTGTGGTATAGAAGGGATATGGAAGCTTCTGCACCCTAGAGAGGCTTTGCTCCAGCATTTCCCAACTGAGGAACTGCTGTCTGCTGACTGTCCTCCATCATGGTAAGGAAACTTCCCTGTTTGATATCCAGGAATCACACTGTCAGTCGCTCTTGCATCATCTGACTGGTACTGAGGTCCATTTTTCACTACACACCCCACACCCACACAGTCAGACCAGGTTTCCTTATCAGCTCAACCCCAGGTTTCCCTCAGCGGAGTCTCAGATGTCCAGATCCTTCAAATAGCTTAATCCAAGTAGGGACCCAGAACACAGAGCTACCTGCACCACACTTATTCCTCAAAATTTCACTGCCATGGTGGATGAGGAATGCAGGCAAAGGTCACTGCCAACATTGGGCATGGTTATCCTTGCTTTGTCCAGGTCTCAGGTTTTAATGATGCCATTGGTGATGAGGACAAACCTCTTCCTGAGGATATCTACAAAGCTGCACAAGCTGCTTGTTCAGGCTGTGTGAGGCGATGCACAGAACCACAGAATATCCTGAGCTGGAAGGGACCCACAAGGATCATCAAGTCCAGCTCCCAACTGAATGGTCCATGCAAGGATCAAACCCACAACCCACAACTATGGCATTATTAGCACCGTGCTCTAACCAAGTCTGTTCATTTTCTGCCTGTTACCACTTTAGGCAACACTAAGCTTTGTTTTCTGTCATAATAAATATTTCTTTTTTGATTTAAGTGTCAAACAAGAGACAGATAAATGTGTTACTGTCCAGTAAAGTGTCACTTTGGATCACACCCTAAATCCATATAGCTCTGACTACCAATTATGTGGTATGTGGTATGTTTAAACTGGAGAAGTTATCTTGATCTCCTGATCTTATGGTATGAATAAAATAGTTGATATAAAAACTTAAATATGGAACATTATTAAAAGCTTCTTAATATGCAGTCCTTTATGATGTGTTTTATTTTACAGTCTCTTGCAATGTATAACTCAGTAATGCATTCTATTATAGCACAGTGAAAACTTGCAATACCATATTCATATATTTGTTGTAGTCCACTATATTTTAAATATGTGGAATTTTCTCTTTCCCTTTTGAAATATTTTATTTTTTTAATGTGTTTTGAGGTGACAAAGACTAAAACCTGACAAAACTACTACAGTGTTACAGCCGAAAACATTGTAATTTGTGGTAATTAACTGAAAAGTCTATGTTAGTTCGTCTTTAAAATTATTTGCACTACTATCAAATATCTAACTTGTCTTTTTTAAAGCAAGAGAGTGATGAAATTTTTTGAGTATGCTTGATCAGTAGATGGAACTAGGGTGCCTGTTTGTTATTTGCACAAGTTTGCATGTTACATTCATACTAAGAAGTATTACATATTTCATGTAATTTACTTGAAACTTTCAACAGTTAGTCATCAATTCCTTTCCACAAATTGAATTCAAAATCTATGATTGAATGACACTCAAAACCATGATGTTGCTTTATGAAGATGGATGTTATTTGAAAATTAATAACCCCTGATGCTAAAGAGAAGAGAGTTTGAGGTAAAAATTGAAAGAATGAGAAGTATGTTAAGATTTCAAATTGCAGTTATTGTAGCGATGAAGTGACTCTGTGAAGCCAACAGAATTTCAGAGTGCAGTAAATGTGCTAGTCACATCAATGTAAATGACAAGAAAACAAAACCAGAATAATACCAAGAAGGTTATAATTTGAAAATAAATCTTGCATCTCATTTGTTGTTTACTGTAGTGCTTGGTTTTTCTTATGAAGTGTTCCTATGTAAATCCATTTGTAGCATAACTATTTTCACTTAATTTGCTCATCCTGACAATGACTTTCTCATTGAGCGTTTGCACATCATGAAAAAGCAATGAGGATTTGTTTACAGAGTCATATCTTTTCTGTAATTATTGATAAAAGTCTGCATTTGCAAGGTTTTCAAGCAGTTACACTTTTTGGATTGTTTTTCTTTAAATGGAAAGCCTGGAAGTGTAAATGTATTTCTAAAATAGAAGTATTCATGCAATCTATCCCCTCATGTTTTAGTCTTCTGGTAAATAGCTTTTTCCAAAATGAAATGTGGAGGAAACCTTTGCCTTAACAGCAATGATCTGAGGTTATGTATACATATACTTGCAAAAAGTTGATTTCAACTGTTGTCTGCTCAGTTGCATTTTTTGTGGTTTATTTTCCATGGAATTGTGAAACCACATTGACATCAAGCAATTTACTGCATTCAAATACGATACATAAGAAAAGGTCTCTGTTTTGATGTTGGTGCAGGGAAACAAGGGATTGTTATTTCTGAAGAGCAATTTCAGCAAGGTGATTTTTCTGTCTAATGTTAAGTTGTCCTGTAAGCACAACAATTGGAGAGAGTTGTTGATTTTTTCTCTGCAGAAAAATCAATGGATGCAACTTAAAAAAGGGTAAAGTTTAAATATCAGCTTTCACATGAGATTCCTTTAAATTTTTGTCAAGTTACTTTTTGTACTTTTTCGAAAAGTATGTTCAGTTCTAAGAAAGTGAATGGGCAATAACCATAAAAAAAAAGGATGGCACTATAATGAGGACAAAATAAGAACTTTAAGCCTTTTTCCCTGGAATGATGGAAGCTTATCACAATATCTTCTAAATAATGCAAATTTTATAACAGCAGCTGTTTTTTTCTTAGTATGCTTGAGGACAATCTTTGATATAACCAGAAATTAAAGCTTTTAGTTGTATTTTGGAGATATCAGCTTAGCCAGTGAGAGATATAATTTGTTTTTTACAAAATGGATGTCTGTTAGAAGACAGTTGGGTCTGTGTTACTGCTCTATACTTTCAAGCAATCATCAGAGCATTTGAAGAATGTTTAGTCTTTAGAGTGGAAAAATGCATATAAATAAATTAAGAAATAACTCTGTGAGATTATTGGAAAAGTGAATAGAGGTCATCATCTCAACTCAGTAAACTGCCAATAAAGTGTATGAATATTGAGTTTGTGTTTATTTTATTAGTTTAGTTTATTTTTAAAGATGAAGCTAGAAGATTATCTTATGTTACTGCAGGCAGGTGAATGCACTTCAAATAAATCATTAATAGTATTCAGACAATCGCTGAGATAGTGCCATGTCTGGCAATTTGTAGTCTGAGAGGATAGTAATTAGGAATTAATTAAAAATATATAATTACTCTTCATATGTATTGAATTTAATTATGTAAGCATGGATAAAATTATACTGAACTTCTAAGATTCATTATTTTTTAAAGGCCTAAATTTCAGCTGTAGGCAAATAACTCCAAAAAGCAGAACAGCAAATACTTAATAACTTGCATATGTTTTTGTATTTCATTTTTTTTAAACTTATGTTTGAAATAGTTCTATAAAAGTCCAATGTTTTTCTTATGCACTCAAGAATTTATTTTACTTGGACTTCTGTTAGGACAGTTGGCACTTCTTTGGACATTGTAAACTGTAGTGGTACTTGCAGAAAAGAGGGGAGAACACAAAGGTTATCGAAGGTTAAGCATCCTCTTCAGGAGCCATAAGCATTAAAGGAGATTTTACAGTAGCTGTAAACTCTCCACGGTACCTTCTGACTGCCATAAAAAATCTGGATAGCACATATCCAACATGAATTACAGGCGTTTCTTTGGCAACCATTGGTTTGTGGTGCAAGTTCTGTCAGTCTCCTCTGTGAAAGCCTCTTGCTTTGATCATTTAACAATCTGCTCCAAAGTTTCTGCTGCCCACTCTTTGATACTGTGATGTTCCCATGGGATATGTGGGGAGCACACAGCCTGTGACACACACATTTGAAACCAGGAAAACTTTGGGACACTGGGCTTAAGTGTAGGACTAAATGGTCTGGCAATTATGTTTAGACAAGCGTCTTCCCGTGTTGATTGTAATGTATGTTCAGTGTTGTACTTGGCTTAATCTCACATGCCACCAGGAGCTTTATGTTTTGTCAAGTACTTAGGGAGGCTGGAAGTAATCCTCACCTTCTGTTGAGAGCCATGTATGAACCACTTTGAAGGGATGAGAGTGCCCCAGCTCCAACTGACATCAACTGAAACTGTGAAAACCAATACTCAGTCTTAAATATAACATATTTTACAAATTTTACATGCCCAATGGAACCAGGTTCAGGATTAATTTGAATAGTCAAGGGGAAGCACTGCCTTACCAAGCAAACCTTCAATTAAAACATGGGTATCTGGAAAAAAAGTCACTTGGGAAAGCAAAACCCATTGCCTCATATAAGATCATTTCCTTAAATGTACAGAAAATAAATCCTGATCTGTTACCAGCAAAATTTAATGATAGACATCTTTACATAGTTCATGCATATACAGTTTTTGTCTAATTACTTCAACTTTTTTTTCTTAAGATGGATTTTCTAACACCATTTCACTGATGTTTTATTAAATTCCAGGTAATAGGAATTAAACTATGAACTTTGTGCCCTTCTGTTCTTATATGATTCTTCATTGTTTTCCTCTTTTACTGAGTTTTCCTTCTATTAAGGAGCCTCCAACACTTCCAGTCAGTAACCAAGTGTCTTGTGGCATTGCTGTGCATCTTGAGACAATGGGACAGCTGCAACCAGGCCAGGCCATGGCCATTTGCCAGGCCTTGAAAATAGTGGTAAGAATGTGTGCAACGTCCAGCAATGAATTAGAGTGAGCCAACAGCAAAGATGGCCAAATGCATTTTTATTTTTATATATGTATATATATATATGTATGTATGTTTTTTGTAGATATATTAGTCTGTTGTATGTAGTCTTCTGTTAAGAGAAATTGTTCAGATTTTAGCAGAAGCTTTAGCCCAGCTCAGCTCTTGTTTTTTCTGCTGAAGATTGTCATGGGAAGGGGAAAGGTTCTTGAAATTCTTTGCAGCTGAAAGTTGTGCTGTTGAAATGTTAAGTGAGATTTTCCTCTTAAACCTAGAATGTTCTAATTGAGTTTTCCCTTTAAAGATCTCTAGAAAGATTTACTAGTGATGGTTAGCATGATGCAGAGCAGATGCACTCAGCTCTTTGAACCACAGTTAACTGCCTAGGACTAGAGAATGACAGGATCTTGCTGGCATCACTGATCATTGATTCCCATAGCGTATCTATTTCATGGTAATTAATACAACACTTTCCATTTAGTTTTCTGTCAGTGCAGTCCTGCCGCCTGAGGCTTCATTTGCCTCGCCGCTCAGTGTTGAGAGCAGCGCAGAAACCTCAGTATTTCTCAGCTCTTGAGAAAGGGTAAATTTACACTTGGAAACTAAACTCATTTTCCTGATTTAGCTTCCTTGTTTCCCCTATTCTTATTTTGCTTGCAACCAGCATTCAGCTGGAATGCAAAGAGACTTGTCTCTTGATTTGTACTTTGCCTTTCCTACAACCCTTTTTACTCTTGGGTTTTTATAGTATATTTCTGTGTTTCTGTAATTTCTATTCCTACTTGTTTCTGTGTTCTTTGCTTAGATTCTGAATCTTGGTCTTTCAAAATGCCTTGGTTTCCCCAAAACATTTATATTTTCATCTAAAAATGCCTCTTGAATACTTTCCAGTCTCCTGCTTTCACTTACACCTGTGTGTCTGTGGAGACCATTAAATGCTTCCCTCAGGTGTTTGGAGAGCTCATTTCTTCATCATCTTTGTTTGCGTCAAGTAAGATAATGACACTAGTAGAAATTTGGCTTTTAATTTCCTCTACATTTCAAAAATCATGTCTGTGGCACCCACACTTGTAAGCTCAACCAGGAGTTGCCTTTGTCTGGCACCACAAACTAATTTCTGAAGAGCACAGCACATTAACATTGATGTTATAAACAATAATGTGAAGGGAGGATAATGTCTTTATAACTCCAAAATGTCTAAATTCCACAAAAGTTTATGTTTCGTCTGAGATTCATCACATGTGATTTCAGACTGGCGTCATGTTTCTTTTAAAATTTCCCCCAAATTGGTTCATCTTTCTTTTCTCTAAATAGTTGCATGAATATGGATACATGGGAAGAGGTAGAGAAGACATCCATCAATTTTTTGTGTTCAGAGAATTAAAAAACTGAATTGTTTGGAAAGACTAAAAGGTTTGTGATTTGAGCAGGGGAAGATTGAGTTATTGTATCATCACATTGTATTCTGTAAAAACAATGTCTTTTGGTAATGGCTAATCGCTCTTATGCAATAATATATTTTTGGCATGAAACAAGGAAAACACGCATAGCTTTCCAATTAGATTAATGCATAGAATCCCAGCATATTTTTCCATTAAAAAATAATATTATTTGAACATTACACTACCTTCCAGATTTCCCATAATTCTTCCATTTCTAAAGAGACAGCTCTGATAGGTCATATAAATTTATCAAGCTGATTGTGTGCTGAATAATTGCTCTGCCTATATCAATAAGATGCTTCTTTGAACCATCTTTCTGTTGTATGTCTCTATATTGGATTGAATTTAGTGTGTTGAGGGTCAAGCCAAACAAGGCATATACTTAATTATGTTTGCCTCAACAGTTTAGATGCAGAAGGTGGCCTTTGTGTTGTGCAGCATGGTGTGCCAGCTGATGGATTAGAAGAGTAAATATCAAACCATCATGCAGGTATCAGAATGCAAACCAGTAGCTGTGATGAATATGCTTTCTGGCATTTGCTGATTAATTTAGCTTGTAGTAGTAATAGTAGATTTGATTGGCTTGCAGTTCACAACTGTAGGTAACTTCATAAAAGTAAAGTTGTTGTATAAGAGAATCTGAAGGTGGTGAAGACTGAAGAAAATGTAATTTCTAAAAAATCCCATGAACATTTTCCAAATCACAGTTAGACCCCATGGGCAGATACTCAACTTTTGATATTGTCCCTGTAGGGGAAGTGTGATGGATGAGATCATAACTTACACTATTTTACCTAACTCCTTAGAAATCTCCTTACCTATCTAACTCCTTAGAAACCTCTGTTGTTCCTGCTATTGAAATTCGCCAAGAGCCTTGAAATGGGTAAAGTGCTTTCTGTAATAAATATGACAACATTAGCAAAGCTTTTTTTAATAAAAAATAAAAACTGAAAACCAAAAAACAAACCCCAACCTTCATTCCAGTAGTATTTTTCCAACCTAACGTTTGGGTCGATTAAAGCTAAATTACAATTCAAACCTTTAGTTAATCATTAAGTATAAGCAATCCAGCCAGTACCAATATTCGTGGCATTTATATAGCTTTGTATAATGGGCTTTTTTGCTTATTTGTCTAAAAATTTCAGCTTTAAACTTGTCATGGATATTTGTGTTTACTGCCAATAATTACATTTTAGTAAGTGTGGGGGAAAAAATGTACGCTTCTGTAATTCCCGGTATGGGATCTTGCATTCACAAGGTCAGTTAATGTTTTTGACACACTTTTCCTTTTCTTTTGGAAAAGAACATAAAGGTGTTTTATGACACCAGGGTGCTCTGAACTCAGTTTCCTATTCTGTAAAGTTTTAAGTGCACCCACTTGCCTGTTCTTCTATTGGCTAACATAACAAATGGATGTGTTAGTTGTTTGTGCTGAATTATCAGCCATAAATTTAACAGCACTGAATGGCACTGCTGGTGCTGTAAAATTAGCAGTGGAATACAAAATAAAGATTAAATTCTGTACTGAGCAGATCATGGCTATGTAAACCCTGCACTACCCTCATGCCCCAGTATCTCTTCAAGCTGAAGAAGTTACCATTCTGTATTCTGTGCTACATTTGCAAGGTTCTGTGTGCAGCCGTTAAGCTCAGCATCCTTTAGAGTGACACTTGAAACAGGACAAAACATTACCCAGCTGCTGCTAATTGGTATTGATGGTGGTTCTGAGTGTCTGCTAATTTATCTTCAGAAAGCTGTTGCATAACTTCCTTGTGACCAATATGTAATATCATTTTTGATCACTTCTCAGTTGTGTTGAACTTAAAAAAATATCTGGTGAACAGATAAATAGTCTCACAGCTGAAATATTATTCCACTCTAATTATTGTCTTGAATACAAATATTAGGAAGATATAATACTTTATGCACTAAGGGAACAGAAAGCCTGATAATGTTAGATGTGAACCTTTACCTAGCCCAATGTTTCCCATAAAGAAAGATCTTGGACATTGTTAGTTTATTCAGTAAAATACTGCTTTTGCTTTTGAGTTAACTCAAGCTTCTTCTGAGCTATCTGGAGAGACCATTACTCTGATGAGCAATCCAGGGCACTTACTAACATGCTGATATGGAAAGGGGAGAATATGGTAGAAAGGAAAGATTAAGTTCTATGCAAATCCCCCCAAATTTTACTTTTTGAAAACAAAGTTCTGCTTCAATTTTTTTCTAGTAGAGACAAACAAACCAAAGATCCCAGCTTGTATGTGGATGAGTTTTATTCCAGTATTAGCTTTATTTTCCAGCTTTGGGGAGATAAACACAATTCTGTGCTGAAGGTAGAATGCAAACCCATGCATTAAGGCAGATAGAGCAAATTCTCCTGGGTCTGTACACTGCAAAACAAAGTCTGTGTGTCCCTGAGAAAGCTAAAGAGGAGTTAGCACATGGTTCAAGAGCAGGGAATAGGAATGATTTCCTCAGTTCTCCACTTCACTGTAATGGTAGGGTTGGACATGCTGTAGCCAAGCAGTTTATTTGTGTTTGATCATTGGTTTCTTGTAGAATGGGAAATGCACTAAAAATTCTATTTATTCCTTTTTATTTCAAAATTTGCTCTTCTCCTTTCATGTAAGCAAAAGGCAACAGTTCTATATCAAAGTATTTTTTTCAACTGCATAATTAATTCTTTTTCTTGAGGTATGAGTAGAAAATGGATGTTAGGTAAATTTTAGTTCTTTATCTTTTTGTGCTTAAGATGGCTAGGAATGTTCATTTAATCAGGTATTTTAAAATGCTGTGATAGTGTATATGGCTTATATTGGTCTAGATCTATATTAAGAATCCCGTCACATGTTCTCGAACAAATTTCCATTCCTGACATGGTTTTCAGCAGGAGCTAGACATCTAAGGCACTGAGATCCAAGTCCTGTGTAAGTGTCTGACTTATACTGGTCCTCCTCTTGTTGATTATGTCATTGACTGTGCTTGTCTTTATCCAGATTTGTCAGTAGAAACAGAGAGACATAAGGAACGATATTTGGAAAATGCTAAAATGCAAATTATAGTAATGAGGAAAGCTGTTTTGAGATATTACGCACTCATATTTTGGGAAATCTCATTTCTGCCTGTTTGCAAAAGTCTAATCTTCTATGTGCATAACATGTCAAATAAATTTGAGATTTAATTCTTTTTTAAACAGAACAATAAATATTTTTTGTTACTTTTTTTTTTTTCCCTTGAAGATCTGGGAAAATGTATTTAAATCTATGACAAGATGACAGCAAATTATGACCTTTCCTGGAGCATTAATTTGCCTGGGCAGAACATCAGATTTACTTTGATGAATGAATTTCTTCAAAATATGTAGGACATAATAAAAATAACATGGTGTATTATTTGTATAAACTCACATTTTGCAGGTTTATATTTACCTGTATGGACATGTTTTTAAATATCCTGAGACACTGTTAGCAGCGAATAAATTACAAGGGATTTGTTCATCTATCTGTAGTTCAAGAACTTCTAGAGGTAACAAAAGGGGGGGGTTTCACTGTTTTGGTTTTTTTTTTTAATGCTATTCTCAGCGATCTCATATGGTCTTTTGAAGACTTGACTTATTTAAAGAACTGATGATTCATTTTTCTACAAGGAACCTGCAATGGCATTGATTCATTGATCCTTGGCTGAAACATCCACTCTCCAAATAGTCCTTGGGTTTTCATTACTTTAGGGTTAAGGTCTCCTTATTATCTGAGTACAAAACCCTGGCTCAAACCACACTCATATGAATGTGATTCATTTGTTTGTTGCATGCTACCAGCGGGTTTCATGTTATCAGAAGGGCCGTTTTGTTGACTGGGAGACAGACAAATCTCATATAATCTGAAGAAGGAAAATGAGATAGGAGAAACCTCTTTCTCTCCAAAATCAACATCGAAATCTTGAAGAAACTTCTAACACGGAAAGGATTTAGGGTGTAATGTTGCATTTTTTATTCGCTTGCTGAAACTGTTTTGGTGGGAAGGAACGATTCACTCTGAAGGAATTTTTTTGGATATCTCAGTTTCTCTTGGGTTCTGAGCTCGTTACAATTTCTAACTCCAGTTTTTGTTTTCCTATGAGTCCAAGTTTCTGTTTTGCTCAAAAAGTGCTACAGTTTGGTTAATTCGTGAACTGCTGCTGAGATGGAAGTTTGGGTTGGGATGTATTAGTCAAACCACATAGGAAAAAAAACCCATTTTCTTTCCTCTCTTCTGGTTTTGCATAAGTTTTTAAAAGCTGATCAAACTCCTCTGAGGCTGCAGAGGTAGTCCCAGACACTTCCTTTGCAAAAAGGCGATCCAAGCAAATAATACATCTTTTCTCTCAGGCTATTCAGTCCAACTTTCAAGAGGTGATTTCACATCCAAATAAAGTATAAGAATCTCCTGGAGACTGCAGAATAAAGTTAGGAGAGGACCGATAAAGAAAGAGATACATAGATCTAATCTATACTGACTTTACAGCAAAATCTATTGGCTGTAGATGCAGTTCATCCTTGCCAAGAGATTCTTTTCCCACATTGCTCAAATAGCTCAGTTACTTGTCTAAATACACTATTAAACATTGCCTGTCTGGACTGTAAAGCAGGGGGGCTTTGGGGTGCTGCTCCTCCTTTCCAACTTCTTTGGGTCTACATGCTTGGTTTTCTTCATTTGTAACTTGGAGGGGAGAGGAGAGAAGGGCCAGATAATTGTCCTTGGGTCACAGCTTAACATGGAATTAAGGACACAGTGATTGCATCCACAGTAAAAGTCATAGTCTGTATTTGCCTTCAGGACTTTGGCATATGAATATTTGAGTACTTTCACCCTGACGTTATGCCAAAAACTTTCACCAGTACAGTAAACATAGTTTTGAGTCCTGAGCGTGGAGGTGGATAACTAATGCCTTACTGGAAGATGAAAAAAAGCAATATTAGAAAAGTATATTTGGACCAATGACTAAATGATCTAACACTGCCATATGTTATTTGACAAACAATAAATCCTCTCACTAGAAATAAATCCCAAAAACTTGATAAATGAGCACCTGATTTTTTGAGTTTGTTACTCAGTCAGAACCATACTTTTGACCATACAGTAATAGAGACAGTAACAAAGAGAAACTATTAAAATAGGCATTTTCTTAACCAGTTGTGGGATCTAAGATCAGGGTTTTTTTGTTGTTGTGGGAAAAGGTAAAGCAACCAACCAAACAACCACACAGAAAAACTTGCATATGGGCACACCTTTCTTTAAACTGTCTGTGATCTTGACCCAATTACTAAAATGCCATGTGCTCCATTTAAAATCAGGAATTTTTAACTGAATGGTTTTCAGCTATCTTCCATAGCTATTATTGCCACATAACTTTCCTAGTGTGCTGTTTCCACATGCTTACTTATGCAGGCAGAAACTTCAGTGGAGCCATGAGCAACTTTGCTAAGTATAGGAAACTGAGGGCATAGGTCAGAAAATGTCTATTTTAATAATAAAAATATGCTCGAGGTGTGCACTTTCTTGGGTGAGTGCATTTTATTCCTTCCTGATAACTCCACAGTGAAAGAATAAAAAATAAAATAAGGCATTTTTCATTCAGGGGATTCATTTGCAAATATTTTGAGTGTTTTCCCTGAACAGGTTGTGTGGATTTTCCTAATTTTGTAGGACTTCATTTTATCCTGGAGAAACTCTCTTGGAGAGTCACATGTCTTTGAGAGTCACTTTGATTTCTCCTCTTTGCTTAAGTGTTCAGTCATTGCAGTTTGAGCTCTTGCCAAAGGGGATGAAAGGTTTATATTCTTTAAGATGTGCTGTGCAGCTGCTTAAGGCATGACCGGCTTGACCAAAAAAAGTAAGAGCTAGATTTCAAACATTTTAGTCTTGCAAGCAAAGAAGGAAGAGTAGTTCACAGTTGAGCACTGAGTTTTCTGAAACAAGCAAGCAAGCAGGTTTGGACTACTCTATCAGTATGATCACAGGAATGCTTACCCCTGCAGCACACTGTTTTGTTTCCCTTTGCATATTAATTCCTTGCTCCCTGCCATGTGTGCCTGTAATTATTTTTCATGGCAATTCTGAACATGAAGACAACATTTCTTTAGAAAACTAAAACCAAACTGAATATTCTTTTTGGTTCTTGGCTACTGGAATATTTAACATTTTTCATTTTAAGCAGGTACATTGCTGTTTGTCTTTTCTTAACTCACAGGATTTGTATTTAGTAAACCAGGCTCTCATTTTTATAATTTAATTTTTATCAGACCAAGTGCATCTGTCGTGTTGGAAAATACTTTCATCCTGAGATTTAAAAACTTTTCCATATTTCAGCACATTATTTTCGTGGCACTAGATCTAATGCTTCCTTCTTTTAAGCACTTTTATCATAGCTGTCATTGGCAACAGAAACCATGGTCTTTAATCAGTCCTTCCAACTGCTGTGTGGTAAGTAGCTGGAGTGGGCATATGATTTGGACATGAGTAACTCAAGCAAATGTGATAAATGAACTGTTGATCTCAAAATCTTTATTGGCATATGTTCAAGTTTTAATTGAGATGGGATGAGTAGGAGCACATAAAATGTGAGTTACTGTGAAAGCTCAATCTGAACTTGAAACTAAACTCAGTAGTTTCTAATATTCCAAAAATATTTCTCATTTCTATACCCTTTTATATCTTTTTTTTCCCCTGTGATATAAAACTTGCTGAACTCTAGGACAGCAGAGGGGCAGTGTAAGTAGTAAAAAACTAGGAAATATAGAAATGAAAATTAGTTCAGCATTAGGGTAATGTTGAAGTACAAACCTTAAAATGTTCAGCAAACAGAAGCAAATTTTCTGCACTGATAGTTACATTTGAATGGCCAGAATAATAATAAAAAATATATATATAGCAAACCCTCCATATCTCATCTAGTTCCTCATTTAATGAATAATTCAAATATTCTCCTGAAGACACAATTTCTAAAACTAAGTTTCCTACTGTAGAATGAGTTTCACAAGTATCACAGAGATGCAGTGAAAAGAATATGCTAAGAGCATGAAGCAAGGTACAAAGAGATTTAAACCTAAAAATTGTCATGTTCTCTAATTCTGTATGTTCTTTTAAATGCTCAGAGTACTTTAAATTATTTAATTTTTTTTTCTATATGAAAATGTACTTCCTAGTGTCTTTGGATGTAGTACC
The DNA here is from genome assembly GCA_013399915.1 of Illadopsis cleaveri. Classification (NCBI taxonomy): domain Eukaryota; kingdom Metazoa; phylum Chordata; class Aves; order Passeriformes; family Timaliidae; genus Illadopsis; species Illadopsis cleaveri. The sequence goes on along the minus strand of VXBB01007311.1, from coordinate 267,987 downwards.
TTTTCACATGATCTGCATTTTTGTAAATCTGGATCTCAGCAAATGGATGCACAGAATGTCCAGTGATCAGCTGTGAGTTTAGTTTGCTGAAGAGAGCTCCAGAACTGAGGAGATAAAGACCAAATCAGTCAGGTCTTTGAGGAAGGCACTGAACTGGCTAGGCCATATGACCATCCTTCTGTCTCCTGCAGTCCTGGGACTCATTTGGTGCAAACATTCCTAAGTCCTGTAACCAAGAGTGTAGTTATCCTACAGACAGAAGACTACTGCAATGGGTGACTCCCAGGAGACAAATCTTCCCATCTTGTGCATGGAGGAAGTCAGGCTTCCTCTGCAATGAGGGAGAGGTGCAGAAAAACTGAATGATACTTCATTAGAGTTGAATGCAAGGGTGAGAAGAGCAGAAGCTGTTAAGAGATTGAAACATGGAATTGATGAGATACAGCATTGAAATAGTCTGAAGTTTGGTGATATTTTATATTGAAGTGAAAACGTGTTTCAGCTAAAAAAGTGTAGCAGCCTACTTGCTGTTTAGCCTTTCTTCTTCTAATCTTATCTCTCAGAAGAAGACAATTTTTAGTTTCATTCTACATTAATGGGAAGTGCATTGTCCAGGTGTTCTGAGTTTTAGACCAGAGTTCTGTCTGATGCAGCACAGTTGGGAGCCACATACGGATGATTAGTTGCCTATCTACCAAACAGTATTTGGGCTGGCAGCCCAGTAATGCTGTGCTGTTATTCCAGGCTTAATTATCAGTTTGACATAATGCTAGTAAATGAGTAGAAACTTCTAAAAATTTAGAGATTTTGCTGCATAATGCACTTTACTTCCTCTGTTAGCTAATTCAAAGCAAATTATAAAACAGACACTTGGTGTACAGGGACAGTTCCAGATCACAATAAATGTACTATCTCATGCATGCTTTTTGAGTAACAGTAAAGTTGAGAGCCTGTAATCATTACAGAAGTACACTCTGTTCAAAATTCAGATGAGGAAATAGATTAGCACTGTCACTTCATTGATTAGCGCTCTCATTTGTTTGACTTTCAAGGCTGAAATGCAATAAAATAGATGATAAAAAGAGAATAGTGCATTGTAGTTGTTGTAGTTGTGGTATCTGACTTTATGCTGTTACACAGCAGTGCTGATACCAAGAAATTCTGAAGTGTAATTCAAATGCTACACATTGGTCTAAGTTCATTGTTTCTTCTTATGGCTAGGCTTTTCAAAATGAATGTTCAAACGTTTCAGCAAGAATTTCCCGCGTAATTGGTATATTATGTTTCTGTTTAAGTGCAGTTTACTGAAGTATTCATCTAAAGAAAACACTGTTAATCTCTTCTGATGTGTACATGAATTTATTGAAGTGCACTTTAGGGAAATATCCTNCTGCAGTCTTCATCCCAGATCTCTTTGAGAAAAGAGGCCAATGATACCAGATTCCTGCTCTGGACATCTGAGGGAAGCAGCATGTGGCATCCTGAATATCTGGGGTGGCTGCAGAGAAGTCTGCCCCAGGTCTGCTCTGATGTGCCCTCGGCTGGATGGCAGCCTGGCGTCCCTACCCATCCTGGACCTGCTGCTTCTGCTGAGCTGCCTCCTGTCCTGCTCCCTCATGAAGTATGGAAAGGCTTCATCTTTCATCCATTTCCAAGCTCTGCTTGTTTGCTTTTTCATGCAAGGAGATTCTCATGCAAGAAGGTAAGCAAGTGTTTGCGCACATGAAACTGATAGTTATAAATGGTTTGGGTTTTTTTAAATTATTATTTATTTCTTGATAAATAATTCAGAGCAACAGAAATATCAGTGTTAATATTGGAACTCCATAAATTTCTTGAGGTCTCTGATTGGAAACACCAGACCTTTTCATGGTGCCAGAGTGGAAATTTCTTCATTCCTGTGCAAGATTCAAATGTGTAACAAGAACTCATTTCAGCAAAAGAGTGTTACTGAAAGGGTAAAAATCTGCCACCTTTTGCAATTATGTTTTCCCCAGCACTTTCATCCGCAATATCTTCTGGTTTTGTTTTTGGATGGGAGGATTCTTATCTTCCCACATTTCGGCAGCCCTTAATATTGCCCTAAAGCCTACAAAGACAATAGAACATTTATCACAGAGCAGGATATTATTAGTTTTAATTCCAGTCCCAGTTGTTCTCTCTTGGATCTTCTCACTGGGAAAATTACTTGCATATTGGTTTAGTGTAGCATTTTAATGGATTGCCTCCTTCTACCTTTCCCCCACCTTCTTTATTTCCTTCCTGAATTTCTTTTATCTGCTGTTGTATAGCTGGCTACTCTTCTCACAAGAAGGGCTATTTTTAAATGAAAATCCATAACATGCAGAAACAGTAGCTTGCAATTTGTAATTTAGGCAGAATTTATTCCATTCCCGTTAACTATGAATGGGTCTATCATGCATGTGTAATTGAACATAACTTGATCAGAGGAACACTACGAAGTTTGCATTCCTTTTAGGTTTTGAAAGAGATCATAGCAGTATTAAAATTGTAGTTTCAAAAGCTAAATAGAATAGCTATTAATCAATTTTGTATATTTTAATAAAGAGACAAATTAAACACCCTTGGTCACAGTTTTGTTTTCATTTTCATTAGCTGTTATATGAGATTTCTTTCCTGTTAATAAAATATAATTTTTTTGTCCTACTTGAAATAGCTCCTTGCAAGCGTTCTTGTCATTTTAATTTACAGCTTTTTAAAATAACTAGTTTGCAACAGCTGCTATGTTGTTGATTCTTCAGGTAGCACGATAAATTCAATTTTGTGTCTGAAATAGTCATAGATCTATTTTTAAAATTCATGCTGTTTCACAGACATTTGTGAAGTTCAGTTTGTTCTGAGGGGTCTTTTAATCAAAGCTAAACACTCATCCATCCCTCTGTCTCTCATTTGCACACTTGTCTGTTAGCAGGACAGATTAAAACATTAAAATGCTTATAGCATAATGTGAAATCCTTTTACTATTTTCATTCTTCTCATTAATATATTGTGGTTTCATTCCTTCCTGAACAAACTCTTATTTTCCAGAACTACATATACTACTTGTATAATGACACATGGGCCATTCTGTTAGAAAATGACAACTTTCCAATTGTTATTTCAGCAAAGGAATGAATTTTACTGGCCACCCAAACGTAATACATCTGTTGTAGTGTGTCTGTCTTTTATTTATCAAGGAGTATTGGAATGGTTCAGCATTTAGCTGCAGGGCTTTCAGTCTCAGAACAATTTGTGTATGTGCATACAGTGATTAAGTCTAAAGGAGAGCAACTGGCAGGGCACATTGAACACTTAAGCATGAGATGCAATTGTATTTTGAGGGAGGAAACAGATGTCATACTTTACTCAGAATGTTGTTGAGAGCTAATTTTAATAACAACTGATTAAGAATTCCATGCTAAATTAACATACTGCAATCAGAACTGAAATCTCAGAGCCTTAATGTGCTGCTGCCCATGAGTTAGACCTCAGCCAGGATGAGTCAGGGAGAGGAGGTGCCCCAGAGCAGAGCAGAGATTCTCGCACAGAGCCTGGTGCAGACTGTAGTGAGGCATCTGTCCCCCTGCAGACTGTGGAGCTCCAAAGGGAAGCAGAGATCCACCTGCAGTCCGTGGAGGGCTCCACACCAGAGCAGGTGGATGTTCAAAGGAGCCTGTGATCCTGTAGGAAGCCCACGCTGGAGCAGGCCCATGGCAGGACCTGTGGGCCAGTGGAGAGAGGAGCCCATGCTGTATCAGGTTTGCTGACAGGACTTGTGACCCTGAAGGGGACCCACAGTAGGGCTGCCTATTCCTGAAGGACTGCATGGCATGGAAAGAGACCCACACTGGAGCAGTTGCTGAAGAACTGCAACCTGTGGGAAGGACCCACACTGGAAAAGTTCATGGGGAGCTGTCTTCCATGGGGGTGACCCCACCCCTGAGCAGGGAAAGAGTGTGAAGAGTTCTTCTGCAGAGGAGGACAGAGTGGCAGAGACAACATGTGATGAAGTGACTACATGTCCCATTCCCTGTCCTCCTGCACCAATGGTGAGAGGTGGTAGAGAATTTGAGTGTGATGTCGAGCCTGGGAAGAAGGAAGGAGTGGGCAGGAGAAAGATGTTTTTAAGATTGGGGGTTTATTCTTATTATCCTACTCTGATTTGATTGGTGATAAATTAAATCAATTTTCTCAGGCTGCATCTCTTTTGCCTGTGGTGCATGATCTCTCCTTGCCTTTATCGAGACCCACAAGTCCTTTGTTATATTTTCACTCCCCCGCCCATCTGAAGATTAGATGACCGAGCAGCTTTTGGTGAGTGATCATGATCCAGTCAGGGCCAGCCCACCAAAAATAAGGAACTACTTACCATTCTTAGAAGCCAACAATTGTATTTCTATCCATGTTTCTGCCAAGAAATTATCTTGAATTTATTCAGGGTGTTCCTGTGCAATTCCATATTCTTAATTTCTGAATTACAAGAGTAAACACCAGTAAATTTAAAAGTGAAATGAAGAACATACTGTTGAAAATGGGCAGAATACTAGTATATTTTAGCAAAAGATCACAGTACAGAAGTACAGCATTGTGACTAAAATTTAAATCTACCCGGTTTAGTTTTATCTCAAATGTATGTTTACTTCACGTTTCAGATGCTCAACTTTCTGATTGACTAACTGAAAAGACTGATGTATACAGCATATCAATGTGCACTGTGTCTTAGAAAAGTGATATCAGTTCTGTTACTTGACTGAAGTTTAATTAAAAAACCAAAAACTAATATTTTAGAAATTCTAAAATAAAGTTCTCAAATATATCCACAAATGCAAAAGTTACATGATACAGATATTGAATCAAAGATAGTTTAGAAAAGTTTTAATGGCATATTCTGTACATAACATGGTATTAAATGATGAACATTTTTCAGGAAAAGTTGAGTAATTCCCTGTATGGGTTTTCTTTTTATTTTAAATTCTGTAAACTCTCCACAAGTTGCCCTTTTCATTGATTTATTGTACCGCATTGTTGCTATCATTTAAAAAAGAATCTTTTTTCTACACAGGCATTAGCAAACTCAGTTTTTGTACAAAAATTCAACTCTTTGGTTCTTTGTCCTTTTAAAATTTCTCTTTCCTCAGTGATTCCTTCCCCAACTTTTAGGTGGCATATTAAAATTTACTGTACATACTGTCTTCACAAACTCAGTGAGACAGAAATATTTGATATGATGGATCTCCACCCCTTCCCTCTTACCTTTTTTGTTTTTAATGCCCCATCTGACCTAGCCATAGGTCAGATGGTATCTGCAGCAGCCATTACATGCTCCTTCTTGAAGATGACAGGTAGCTGCCTTTCAGCACACAGGGAAAGAAAACGTTTTAACCAATTTTCAGGGCACTGCTTCCACAGGATTTCTCACCAGGTGTCTTAGTTTTGCTCTGTTAAGTAGTTTGGGGTTTTTTTCCCCTCCCCTGTTTTCTTGATGGTTGTGCTGTTCCTTTAATCATCCTTTTCTGCCAGAGGCAGGGGGGACACTAAACAGCACAGCTCAGTGGATGAAAGCAAATCTATGTGGAAAGTGCTTCATAAAATATTGCTTCTGGCTATGTTTTTGTGTCCCATCATGAGCCTGCGTACTTCTCCTGAGAAGACCTAAACTTGACCCTTGCTTCCTGAATATATGGTTGAGGTGGGTGCTTTTGAATTTTTAATTCTATGGGTTGTTAATCAGAACAAGTACCTTCAGTTTGTCTCTCAATTTTTGAAGCCAGTCTAGTTTAATTATTTTTTTTTAAAATTCAAGTGCCTTCTGCTGCCTTACTTGCTAACCTTCATTGGTAGAAGCATCAAATGCAGTCTGCAACAGAGACAAGCTGAACTCATCCATCTTCCTTCCTCCTCAGTCCCGTGCTCTTACCTGGATTACAAGCCAAAAGAACAGGGAGAGTGGAACAATCTCGGGAGCCCATATAGCTGGCAAGTAATAAAGACAATTTCTCTCTCCTTCTTCAACATTTAGTGAAGGAAGGGAGTTAGAGGTTCTGCTAGGGCCTGCCATGACCTGGGAGAGCACAGTGAAGAGTTCTTGGAGAAGAACTGAGGCTGAGGTTTAGTCAGAACTGATGGGTTAAAGTCAGGGTTCAAAACCCTCAGAGAAGTTTGGGATAGGAGCCAGGCAAGTGTGCAAATCAAAGTTTAGAAGGGACTTTCATGGTGATTATATCAAAAACCATTTATATTACTTATATATGGAAAAAAGAAGGACTGATTTGGAGGTTTGGCAGTAAAATAAAATGGTTAGCAGGGAGCTGATAGTATTTTGACACTATTGGCAGTACTGAAGCTGTGTCAGGCAGCCTTGTGAAAAACTCTGCATGTGCAAAGCTTTCTGATACATTGGGGCTGGCAGCAGGCCCTCCATGCCCTTGGCTGGAATGGACTAAGCCAAATGAAGTCTGTGTCCCTGTTTGTCTCTGTCTGCTGGGATGAACTGAGACAAATGGAGCCCATGTCCCTGTGTGTCTGTGCTGCCCAGCGTTGTTAGTGAGGTAACCAGATAAATCTCCCCTTTGCATTTCGGCCCTGGTTTGGTGGTCAGCTTGGTTACCTGTACATGTGGATTCTCACAGTATCCCCACCTGCTGGAGAAGTGCAAGAGAAGAGTTGGCCTCCAGTGGAGAGCCCCAGCTGTCCTGGGGCAGGATGCAAAGATGGATGAAAGGCAGCCCTCTCAAAGCCCAGGTGGTGAACAGGCAGGCATCTTCAGCCATGACAACCACACTCACCCAGTGACAGGCTAAAGCATCTCCTGGCCTTGCCAGTGCCCACACATCTCCACAGGCAGCTGCTCCCACACTTCCAGAGTCTGCTGGAGCAGCAGGCAGTGAAAGGTTCATCCCTCTGGCCCTCTTGTTCCTACCAGAGCTCAGCAGCCAAACCCTGTGTGGTCTCCAGTGTGCTGCTTATGTCTCTGCTCCATGTTTTGTGACTTTTCCACATGGACTGGGATGTCACACTATTACATCCGTGCAGCCAGAAGACCCCAGGTCTGGCCTGCTTCCCTGCTGTTGTGCATAGTTCACAATGCCCATGAAGTGTACAAATGCCCTCTACATCAGGTAGTGTGGGGAAAACTCCTAGAAGAGATGACGAGATTTTAAAAATAAATAAATAAAAGGAGGAATAACAACATTTGGAGATTCCATTACTTAACAGATACTTCTCTGTCTTGAGTAGAAATGCTCTTTCAGACTGCAGAAAGTGCTGTCCAAATAAATTGTGTTGATTGCTTCTCAGGCATTTACTTTCTTTACTCTGCAAGAGGTTAATAGACTGAAGGATTTTTTCTGAGCTTCATCAGAGCTAAGAAATCCTATGGGCCTTTACATGTGAGAAGATTCATATCATAATTATTTTTATATGCCTCTGGGGCTTTTTTTTTTGGCAAACGTGTTTTCCATTGTGTCTTTACTCATTTGTAGGGGCAAAGGGGAGACACATTTACAGAAAACCCAATATTTTTCCCTTAACAGTGGTACCCATATAATAATATTTCTGTTCATATGCAATACTTTTTATGTGTATGCTGCTCTGAAGCACAGCAGTGACCTGGCTTGTTGATGATGAATTTTGGCTTATGAAATGTGTGTCTTGTATTAGTCCTGCATAGATATCTTCCTTTAACAATTCTGAATCATATTAATTTTAATCACTTAGGTGCCACAGATAAACTTGAATTTCAATTAGAGACTATTATTTAGTGTCTACCTTAAGGTTCTTTTGTGGTTAAATTTGTAGAGAAAATCTTCATGTGAATTATGCTTATGATATTGTGTTCTCCTAGATGTAATTCTGGTGAAACACCATAGAATATATTCATTTTTATGATTTAGATTTTAATCTTGTTTTTCTCTGTTTACATTCAAGTATCACCTTAAGATACTTAATAATAATTTAATTACAGCTATTAAAATGCATTTTTGCTAAATATAATTCCTGTGTTTTTGTCATAACACATTACCTTTTTTATGTAGTTAGGGTTCTCCTAAATTGCATTTTCTCCATATTTTGTTTAAGAAGAAATCTTACACTCTGCAATAGTAAAAACTATTCTTCCTGTGTTTTTCTGTACTGTGAATTCTTGAATCAGTCTCTTCTTTGAGAAGAACATCAAAAAACTTGCTTAACTGATTCCAAGTCTGTTTCTAAGGAGAAAGAAGACTGATTTTGGTCATGTTGGTCTGAATAAGGACTTATTTTATCCCAATCAGGGATGAAACTAAAGGGAGGATATGCTAAACTAAATGAAAATACTGAATCAAATGACAGGTTTCCTGACTAGTAGTTATTTTTACCGGGTAAATCCAAGGTTTTTGTCATAGGACAGTGTAATTATTTTATGAATGGATTGGTTGCAGGTTGTATGAAAGACGTGGTCAAGAAAAACTAGAATTAATGAGGTGAAATGAAAAATAGTTTGATTGCGTAAGGCTGACAAAATTATTTACTAAAATTTAAGTAGCATATTGTTAGAGATTTCTGCTATCTTGTGCTGTTTAGGGACAGTTAAGGTACAAGATAGAATTTGTGTGGGGTTTTGGCAGTGCTTTGTAGAGAAACAGGATTCCTGTGCTCCAATGAGACTATATCTGAGTATTTCCAGTGGTATCATCTAGCCACAGTACTGACTCTGATCAGTCTTCGTACTCTGTGTTACTGTTTGCAGGATTCTGCTGCACCTGGTAAAATGAACAAGGTTATGTATAAACTTGTTTCTTTCTATTATTGAGAAAACAATTCTTAAAGTTATACAGTGGAACAGAAATTTATTGTCAAAAAATTTACAAGTCAAGATGCTATCAAAAGTAATGTAGCAGAGAGAGAGTGATCTTTTTGGAAGGTGTTTATAATTTTTCTTAATCGTAGCTTCCCATCTATGATGCAGCTGGAGTAACAGTAAATGGGGTTTGTGGAGATCTACAGAGTAGAATGACAGTAGGACAGAGATTTGCTAGATTATGCAAAGGAAAGCATTACTGTATGCAAGACAATATGGATATTACTCCCCAGAAAACCTGCAGACTTAGAGGTATATCTTGCAAGATGCTGAGGACTCTCTCAGAATGCTGTCAAGCTCCTTTCTGTCCGATTAAAACTCCTTGGTGTGATCTTTGGCTGTGCTCTAAGCATAGTCAAAGCAAGTCTTAAACTTGGTGTGATCATTTCTTTGTGCAATAGGAAATACTTGGTTGATGTGATGACTTTACTAAGTCTATTGCTCTTTCCACGAGATACCATCCAGATTATGGATACCCTCAGGAACATTGATATATGAACTTTGTCCTTTAGTTGATGATGAATGATGTTTTGTGAAACCAGTTTCCTCACATTCACAAAGTCTGTTTTAAGATTTAAATTAAAACATTGGCTCCATACAGTTTCTTGTGTGCACATTGCAGTATGTGTACTATGAGGTCAGAATGTGCCTTCTGGGTAACAAATTCAGAGCAAGAAACCCTCCTTCTACGCTTCTCTCTGTGCATTTTATTCTTCTCTTCATCAGAGGTGATCTCAGTGATTGCTTTCATGTCTTCTATTGGTTGACACAGAGCAAATCTGAGTTGTATTTAGTTGTACCAGCTCAAAACTTGTCACTCTATGTCAAATCTCTTTATTTTTCCATATGCAAAACTTTTTTTTAATGTTTGCTTTTATCCTTAGAAGTGGATGTTGTTTGCCATGTAACTCTCCAATCTCATAAGGCAGCTGTGGGAACACAAAAACAGTGCTGAACTGCATGCCCTTTATAGGGCTCGTTTGGGGGGCATTTTTTCTTATGCAATCTTGCAAGTTGTTTCTTAGAATTGTCCTTCCACTTCAAGGTTCAGATGCAATTTATTTAAGAGACCCTCTGCCCCATCCCTCTTGAGGCTCACTCTCCAATTTCCTAACCTCAGTGTTAAATAATTAGTTTTGGAAGGCTGAGCAGAAAATAAAACTAAATTAATATATGCATTTGAATGGTAGCTTTGTGCAATTCCTCTTCTGCAATTAGAAAATTGTCTCAAGTGCTGGTCTACCAAAGGTAATTATGAGCAAAAGGTTGAGTTCTCTTTTTTAATGAGTTCTGCCTGATGCTGAGAAGAAAATCTAGTCTGGTGTAGAGTATATTCAATAGTGCTAATTAAACCATTCCTCCCACTTACTTTAAGTCAAATTAGTTTGATCCAATTGAGAAACTAATGTTTCACTAAGGCAGCTCCTTAAGACTTAGGAGAATAGTTCTATGTGACCTTAAAAGGGAGGGCTTTTTTTGTGAAAGGACTACCAATCTCCACTGAGTGAAATACAACTTTTCTTTTTCTTAGTGATATAAGCAAAACACTTGAGTAGCCTCTGTTACTCAAGTATGGTGATGCCAATTGGAATTCTAGGTGTGTTGTATTTTTTCCCCATTTTTGCATAGAACAACTGTTTTTTATTTTATTAGAAGGAAAATGAAAAAATCAAGCACTTTTGGTGCTTGTTCTAACTCAGAGGCATGACTTGTTTTAATCTACTTACAGAAAAGTAATAAAAACTTTATTATCAGAACTTCAGGAGATGACTTATTGAAGGCATCACCCTGAAAGCTCTTCAGGGTGTTAAGGACCAGCAGTTAAAATAGTTAGAAGTGTTGGATTTTTTTTTTTTTTTT
>VXBB01007311.1:189244-257251 GCA_013399915.1 Illadopsis cleaveri | reverse complement strand
TTTTTTTTTTTTTGGCATTTAAACCCAGTCATGTACTGCTTACTGAATTTCACTGGTTTGATAGGATTATGCAGCATGAAGTATTTTTCTGTTATGATTATAGACATATTATCAGGAAGTGGATTGTTCATATCAGTATCACAGACAAAATTTGCCTTTATTGCTACTCAGACCTGCTCAGGGATATTGGTTTCATGTAGGGGTGCTGCACTACTTTGTAAGGTACGCCATGTTGATCTGGGTGTTCTGTAATGCTTTTTCTGCTGAGGTTGTATGATTGTATATCCACATGGTTAAAACTACTTCCCATCTGCCCAACATCACTGAAGAAAAACCCTCTGGTGTGATAGAGGGGGGAGTCTTGTACCTGCCTGTTCACTTGTGGGGCTGACCCCCTGGGTGTGCTCAGTGTTTGGGTCTGAGGAGGTGCCACTGAGGATCTCTGTCAGTGCTGTGGGGGCTTCACATCACCCCAGCTCCTATTTCGCAAAGGCAGGATGTGAGCTGTTCTCTGTGTGACCCCTGAGCTCCAACCAGCCTGGACTCCAGGGCTGGCCAGCAGCTGAGAGAAGCCTTTGAAGATCCCTGGCTTTTGAAAGCTGGATTTTGTGGTATGCCTGTGTTTTAGCAGCTGCAGTTAGGGTGAATGAGTTAACTCAAAGCTGCTGAGCTCAGGTACTGTCAATATTACTGCTGCAGCAGGAAAGCCACACAGTGGAAACTGGTTAAAAACTCCACCCAATGAGGTTGGCTCTTTCTTGCTGTGGCTGCGCTGTCAGCAGTACAATACCCAGGCTCTGCATTTTTGACTTATCAGGAATGTTTTTGTGAGCTGTGGTTACAGCAGTGAATGCCAGACATACTGGTCCTTGAAGGAACAGTATAGTGCCGTAAAGACCACTGGAGAACTAATTCTGGAGAGATGACAGACTAGTTGGATTGGTGCTACCTGATACCATCTGTGGTTTTGATACCCATTGTGATTCTGGGGCACAGGAGAGTGTAATGCTGATTCTTGTTTTGAACAGCTTTCTTGAAGACTCGAGGGTTGTGCCCATGGTAGAAAATAGAATGGACCATGGTGCATTTATGCATTCACAACACACTGTCACTGACCTCTCTTATCCTGCAGACTGTACTTAATCTTCCACTGTATTAATTGCCAACTGTTGATGGAGTATACAAGTTAGCAATTAAATGTTATGGATGAGTGGAGGCTGGTATTTGAGCCCTTGCCTTGCCTTTAATTTATTGATATAGGCACATGCAGCTAATTCAGTACTTTTTACGAATTCTGAGTATTCTCTATGAGTTCCTAGGATTTTTCTATAAACCATTTTATAATTCCACCACAAGTGGGCTTTTTTATTGCTGTTTTCTCTCAATATGTTGCTTTATATACTATTGAAGTATGAATGGCTGCAGCAGCAGTACTAAGTAGCTCATTAGCTTTGTTAAAGATGAGTGGCTTGATTTTAGTGTAATGATTAAAAAGAAAACTGTTTTGCTAAAGGAGATAAGGTGAGTCCCACAAATTATGCAGTTTACATACTAATTTATAATTTTTTATTATATGAAAACACTGACCAACAGCAGGAAAAACCACTTAAGCGTTTGGCATAATACTGGCATATGCAGATATTAAGTAAAGTGCATGGTAGGAGGCAGGCTTTTTAACTGAGAGTTTGACAAGCATCATATCCAGGAGTTTCCTTTATAGTCAGGAAGAAGAAACCAAATACAATGATATGTGTTTACTACTTGACATTTGAAATGCAACACTGTCTTGCATTTTTATTGAAAGATGTGAGCAAAATTCAGTATCTTGTTACTTTCTTACAGATTTAAATGAACTGTTTTGATTTGAAGTTTATTTTTTTTTTTTTTTTAGTTCATATTTATTTGGAGGCAGACCCTTCTCAGTCTCATTTAAAAAAAGTAAAAAAAAGTCTTGCATGGGAAAGCTGCCAAAATGTTGACAGAATAATGTTCATGATTCTTTTCTGTGAACAATATTAGACACTTTTGGCACCCCTGTGTTGAAGGTGCCATGACTGTAAACACAAAAATATATTTAATGTATTATAGAAGGTTCCATAATGGCATTCCATGATGTTCTCTGATTAAAGTCTAGGCCACATTCTGCCTATGGAAAACTGCCTTTCCATGTTGATTTGTAATTCAGTAAATGCTTGCTGTTCCTGAATAGGTGAAGAATTGTCCTAAACAATTTCCATTGTAGGTAATATGAAGGGAGATCTTATCATTTTGGATTAGTCCTTACTCCTGTTGGTTACATTTATTCAAGAAACTTCATGAACAGAGGGCATATTCCATAACCCTTCTAAACATTACTCTAAGAAGCAAATTGCACTTGTCATTGTGACTTTTTCACAAATTTTCACAAAATCATTAAAATTTTATTTGGAAGTGGCCCCTGGAGGACATCAAGTCCATCTTTCTGCTTGAAGCAGGACTGTTAGCAAGACTAAATCTGTTTTATCTGACAACATTGAAAACTTCTGAGGCTGGAGATTCCACCTATGTGAATAATATATTATAGTGCTCGACTATCTTTCCAGTGAAGAATTTTTTCGTAATGTCCTTTGATCTTCCTAACTGCAACCACTCCCCGTTGGCCCTTGTTTTGTCATTGGCCACATCTGATGAGAGGTTGTCTTTGTGGTCACTGGAGCTACTTCTCCAGCAGTTGTAGGCTGTTGTTAGATCTCCCTCTTTGCCAGACTTAACAAGCCCAGCTCTCTCTTAGAATTGCTTCTAATTAGTGATTGTTTGTAAGGGGCCAAGTGATGGCCATCATTATAGCCTTCTACTGGACCTTACTCAGCTCCTCATCATACTTCATGAATGGCAGAGCCCCAAACTGAGCACAGCTTCCCAGACACGGTCTCTTCAGTGCAGGAGCTCTCTTGACTTGCTGGCTGTACCTTCCTCAATGTGGCCCAGTATTGACTTTCCAGCTTCACAGGGAGACTGCGCCGTGGCTCATAGTCACACTGGCACCCATGAACTGGCCACGCTGGCCATGGTCCTTGGTACTTTCAGCAGAGTACTACTGTCAGTCAGGCAGCCACTTTGCAGTTGTGATTGTGTGCGAGGTTATTCTTCCCCACGTGCAGAACGTTGCAGTTCTGCTTATTATTATTATTTGGGAAAATAATATTATTATTATTTGGGAAAATTCTGTTGGTCTAGTTCACAGGTTTCTCAAACTGCTGTGGATTAAGACTTTACTGCACAATGCATCAACTTTTCCTCCGTTTGGTACTGTCCTTGCATTTTCTAGTAAGTGCATTCTTGCTTATGACCCAGGTTGCTGATGAAGATGAGGAACAATGTCAGACCCAGAACAAACTCCCTGATTCTCATTGTGTTATTCTCATTGTGTAACTGCCTAGCGCTCTCTCCTGGTCCATGCAGCTCATCATTTCATCATAGAAGGCAATTGGGTTGGTCATGGATGATTTGCACTTGGTAAATCTGCTGATTATTCCAATTAACTTTTTATCCTTCACATACTTGAAAATCTATTTCCTTTTATTGTAATGTGAATTAGTGGAAAAAGTATATCATCTCTTTGAAACAAAGGCACATGAAAGCAATGTTCTACAGACAGCAGCAGAAGTATTTCATGTCCAGAGGAGAGAAGCAGGGATAAGCTGCTTTATTGGCACAGATAACCTCTATTTTAATGAGGAAGAGAGATAACTGCATATATGCTAGACATTAGTAGTTGTTTGGCTAAGGTAAGATTTATCCAGGAATAAAGTGACACCTTAGGAAACTTAGCTACCTTGGAGAGAGTCCTAGGAGCAATATAAAGTCTGTATTTATAATTCACTTAGGAAACATTACACTACATGGTAGATACAGAAGAATTCATTGACATCTCAATTATAATTATAGTCCTTTAGCTGTGAAAGCAAAAGAGTAAATCTCCAGATCTTTAATAAGAACAATGATAACTTTCTCTGTTTTAGGTGAAATATTGGCTAGAGATCATGAAATTAAAAGTTAATCAGTTGCTAAGTAAATCATTTGGCACTTCAGGTGAGAAAGTGTAACCCTATTTGAGGGAGAAATATACTGTCTCAATATAAAGAAAGTTTAAATTTTATTATGTAGTGTATTTAAAATTCACCTTCCCAAGTAACTTTAGGCAAACTCCTAAGTCCTTTCCCTGTATTGTTTAATTAATTGTTTTTTTTACTTTCTCCTATGCCTGTATCAAGGAGAGCAGAAACTATCATTCAGAATGTATGAAGACAAATGCACAAATAGGTATCAAGTCCCAGGTAACATTTCAAATTCAAAAAAGTCTCTATCTACTCAGCTATTAGAGCAATTTGACAATTCTAGCCTGGGGATCCATAGCACTATTTCCAGTTGCTCTACTCAATACAGCTACATATGAAGTAGATATGTGTCAATGAGTTAGAAAGTAAGCCACTGAAAGTTTGCCTGAGACCAATTTCATTTTGTTTTCATAGAATACATATGTCTTTGCTTTAGTCCTCTTCTGTCGGACCTTCACAGTCCTGGGACTTCATCAAGTTTGTTAGGAATTCTTAGTGTATTTTTGATGCTCTTCAGATGAGACGATTGATTGATTTCTGTGTTGGTATTTGCAGGTAAAGAAGTCACTGGATGCCCTGGCTTTTTGATTTGTTTTGTTTTAAATATGGGTTTCTGAAGACGAGAGAAATTTACTTTAATAGCAGAGTGAGTGAAAATTTTCTCTACATGTGTTGCTTTTCCTGGGAAGCCTATTCCATCTGACCCAGCTTGAGCAGAAGGATTTGACTAGACATCTTGAGAGGTCCATTCTAGCCTTAACACTTTTGTGATTCTGTGATTCAACTGTGATTTCCAGTTTTGATTGGTCATAGGGGTTGTATGATGTAACATGTTCTGTGAAAGATGTGCTTGTATGGACTACAAAGCTTTAATGCAAAGAGATTTTGAGACCTTCTATACTGGACAGAAAATATAATCACAACATCACAGGATAATTGATTTTGGAAGGAACCTAAACAGGTTTTAAGTCCAACCTCATGCTCAAAATAGGATAAGCTATAAGCTCAAACCAGATTATTTGGAATTTTTTTGTATTTTGTATACTTAAAAATCTTCAAGGAAGGAAACTGCACAGCTTTTCTGAGTAACCTGTTCCTATGAGTGTCTGCCCTTGTGGTGAAAAAAATAATTCCCTTCAGCCAGTCTCAGTCTCTCTTCTTCCCATCATGCATCATTTTGAAGAACCTGTCTCCATCATCTCTGTGACCTCCATGTAGATATTAGAAGGCTGCAGCTGGGTTCCACTGAAGCCTTCTCTCCAGGCTGAACAAGCCAAATTAGCTCAGTTTCTGATAACAGGATGAATTCTCCAGACTCCTGAGTGTCTTAGTAGCTCTCCACTGAACTCTGCTGAACTTGCTCCAGCTTCTCAATGTCTGTATTGAGGGGGAAAAAGTGGATGCAGTATTTGAGGTGTGGTCTATGAAGTGCTTTTGTCTACTAGCTATGACAATACCACCTAGGATGCTGTGACTTTTGTTTTGCTGCCAGGGTATGCTGCTGGCTGTCTGCCCAGGGTCCTTTCCAGTACAGCTGTTTCCCAGCCTACCTGCCTGCCTTCATGCAAGGGCTCATTTCTTCCTGGGTGCAGGACTTTGAATTTTTCATTTTTGAAATTAATAAAGTTGCTGCTGGCCTATTCCTCTAGTCTATCTAGAGCCTTTTTAATAAAGTCTTGCTCTTAAGCATATCAGCTCTTTCTCCTTGATGCACGTGCAAACTTGATGAAAATGTGTACAACCACTTACCTCCAAGTCACTGATAAGTATATTGGAAAGGACAGATCCCAGAACAGATCTCTGTGGTGGTCCACTTGTTGCTAGCCTCCAGATACAGTAGGATGGGCTATCTACTGTCTTCTGAAACTGATCATTCAAGCAGGTTTTCTCATGATCTAATCATCTACCAATACAGATCATAACACCATAAATTGCATGCAAGAATATTGTGAGAGTCAAGCATATCTCTGAAGATGAAAGTAAATGACATCCACTGTTCTCCCTTCAACACCAAATCTAGAAATCTTATCCTAGATGACAATCTATGCTAAATAGATGGTAACCTTATCTACTTCGTGTGCCCAGAAACACTCTTTAAAAAGACTTGCTTTGTGATTTCTGTCCAGAAATCAAAGTGAGACTTCAAGTTCCCTGGGCTTACCTTTTGATTTTTCCAAAGATTAATACGACATTTGCTCTCCCCCAGTCATGTGGGACAACTTGATCTTTATGAGCTTTCAAAGATAATAGAGAGCAGCCTTGCAAGGATACAGCCTGTTGGATCCCATGGGCTTGTGAGGGTTGAATTCTCTCAATTAATCCCTGAGTCCTAATGTACAGCTGGTAGATCTCCAGGATCCCTTGCACTAATCACAGAGGTGTGGCAGACCTTAGTGAAGGCTGAGACAGATGACATTAAATACGTTGACATTATTTGTGCTTACTGTTGCTAAATCACATCTCATTCAGCAGCCCACATATTCCTTGTTCAGCTTTACAGCTATTTTTCTGTTTCTAGGCTCCAATGAGACCTTGCCTTTCACTGAAGCCACTGTAAATCAGTGCACTTCTTACACTAGAAAAGCAAATTTCTAGTGTAAAAATGTGAGGACCTGTAGCGAGATGTTACAAGGTTTACAAGTAGCAAGTCAAATTTTATTAGGTAGCTGTGAAACTTGGAACATTTAAACCAAAATCTGCAATGTGTTCCTTGTTTACAGTTCTTGCTGAGGGTGTTGTGCAAGTTGTGGTGGCCCTAGGGGTGCCAGCAGCCTTGACTGTACCTGCCCAGCCCTGCCTCAGTAATGCCACAGCAGAGGCTGTTCTCCAGCTCAATACAGCCCTGCTGTGCCCAGTCATGGCCCCCACCAAGCTGGGCCCACATCCCAGCTCATCCTTTTCCCATCCCCAGGGAGGGACCCAGAGCTGGGGGTTCCCTGGTGCCCTGTAGCTGCCCTGCTCATGGCTGGGGTGGTGGGATGGGCACACACAAACCCATGGGCAGCCACTGCTCTTTTGCTGCTCCCTGCCACAAGTTGTCTTTCTAGTGGGGTCATTTGGGGCTCCATTCCTATTTTCCTCTAAAAGCAATGAATTCAAACTTTTCGGAAAAAAACCCCAAACAACAAAAACTGTTACCAGGTTCTGCATCTTCTGTCTCAACAGAATATTTTGATGACACTGCTGAAAATATCTTTCAGTTTTGTTTGACAGGTACTTTCTACCACCTGAGGCATATGCTAGCTGTTTGTGTCATGTAGGCAATCTATTGCATGTTGTATTCCTGCATCTCAGTTTAGCCATCTGCTGGGAAAGGGATGGAATCCAAATCCAGGAGAACTTGCTGAAAAACCGCATTCAATGCCTTCAGATCTTAGACCTCCCTCTTGACTCCTTCACTTTCTTTGATGATGTCATTTGTTTTGCAGTGTTAACTACAGTCCTTGTAGTGTAAGCAAGGGCCTTTCCTTAAACAGGTCAGCTATCACATTGCCTTTTTAGTACTCATCTCAATAATACAGAGACATCTCAACCTCTGGCAGTAATGATGAAGGCAGATGGCCCGTACTGCCTGGCCTTTGCAGCTCTGAAAATGCTTGTGATCCCTGTGCTATGACTACCATGGATCTCTCCTGCCCTTCTGATGGCAGTGCTTAACAGGACATGGAATAAGGACAAGCCTTGTAGGATATCTTCATTGCACTGTCCTTGAATGCTGAACACTCCAACTTCATCCAAGCTAGATAAAAGAAAGATATTTTTCATTGGGAACCTCTGCTGGGCCTGTTAATTTGCAGCATTAATGGATGTGTTGCTCATAGAATAACTTTGCCAGCCGTGGATTTGCTGCCCGTGTGCGCAAATGGGTTCATGATTCCTCTGAACTCTACTCATCTTGAGACAGAGGTTTTCTTCTTTCCTTCTCATCCTGCCCTGGGACTTGGCCTGTTTGGTACAGTGTGCCTGATTCTGCCCTCTGGAAATAAAACAGATGATACCCCACCGTACAGAAAATTTCTTACACAGCCTCAGAATAAAACCTTCCACCTACAACTAAGCTTCTGAAGAAGGATAAGCAGTGTCTGAAAGTCACAATGTCCCTGCAGTTTCTATTGATTTCAGCAGTATTTGTGGGTGCTCAGCAGTTTTGTTCTGCTTGCTGACTGTACATGCATGGGCTAAATCACACTCAGCTGCATAATGAGACAAACTATAGAGACAAAAATCCCCAAACCTTTCGCCTGCATATTCTCTTACAAATGCAAGTGAAGAAAGGTCTGAATTAATTAGTGGAGAAGCTGCAGAACACCCAAGAGCATGTCTTGATTCATTTGTTTTAGAACAGTTAGATGTAGCACAACTCATGGAGAATGACACTGAAGTGGGTGGTTTCTAGGGAGCCAATACTAATTTTTTTCTAAATGCTCAAAATGATGCACATTTGTAATATCTTTATAAAATGTATGCAGTGCAGTGGATCAGAGCCAGACTTCACTATGAGGATTGCAAAATTATCTCTGGTGTTTTTTCCATTTTTATTTGTTATGATCTGTTAATCTTAGCAAACAATGCAACATTTTTTGAGACTCTTCCTTCTTCCTCTTCCCCTGTGCCTCACATGCCTTCTGGGCTCCTTCCTCACCCCTTATAGATTTAGATATTGAAATGATGAAGTTCAGAAGGCTGATAACTTCCTCATTATTGAGGCAGAAGTTATTGTAAATATTTCTCTCTGCAAAGTACCATGAGGTAGGGTCTCTGCACACACTGCAATATCCATTTTGTAGCTTAGATTTGAATAAAAATATGTCTGAACATATGATGCATGTGCATTGGCTATGCACAATCAGCCCATGTAAAAATACAAGTCATTGAGTGCTCAGGATTTGTTGTTTCATTTGTTTTGGGTTCTTTTTTAATAACAATAAACTGTGAGTAAATAGTTTCTGAGGTGCCAATCTGATTTCTGCTGGCATCAGAGTGTTAAATGTCTTTCAACAGAGAGCAAAACTCTGGCAGCAGAAGTAATAAATGTACTGTAAGTGTCTAGTATTAATCAATTAGGTGCTCATGCAAGACTGTTTTCTTCCTAAGGCCCTTCAGGTGTGCCATAGTTTTTTTCTAAAAAAAAAATAATTCTGCCAGCTGGAAAGAGGGGAGAATTTAATAAAGATTTTGAGATGCTGTTCTTACACTCTTTCCTCTGAGTTTTCTCTTCTTCCTCATCAGTATGTTAATGTTCAAGGAAGGCCTTTTCCTTTTTTGAATGTGTCCAACATGCCTCTGCACTTAATTCTAGTTTTCTGCTGATTACTAATTAATTTTCTTAATGATTAGGGCTGTCTGGGAGCAGATATTTTCTTCTTAAGCCTTTATCAGCCCCGATGAATTTAATGAATGACACTGAGAGACTGTTTTTTCTTCCTATTTGGCTGGATAGGTTCTCTACTGTTTTCCATCTCAGGTAACTTGATCTAGTTCTAGTTTCCAATCTAAAACTGGAGTCTATAATCATATATGTGTGTCTTATACATAAAATGAAGTCTATTTATTTGGTTTATTTTTTCATATGTGGTAGGTTGACCCCATCTGGAGGCTAAGCCTCCACCAGTCACTCGCTCATTAAGCCCACCTGTGGAGGGGGAGAGATTTAGAGGGGCAAAAGTGAGATAACTCAAGATAAAGACAGTTTAATAGGTGAGACAAAGTTGCAAGCAGAAGCAAACCAAAATAAGGTGTTCACTCTCTGCTTTTCAT
Organism: Illadopsis cleaveri; assembly: GCA_013399915.1. NCBI lineage: Eukaryota > Metazoa > Chordata > Aves > Passeriformes > Timaliidae > Illadopsis > Illadopsis cleaveri. Next base: position 247,397 of record VXBB01007311.1, on the reverse strand, counting down.
CAACAGGCAGAGGTTTAGTCACTTTGCAGAAAGCAAGGCTACATCACACTTAACAGTTCCTGGGAAAGATAAATGCTGTAGCCCCAAAGGTTCTCCTTTCTTCCTCCTTTTGCTGAGCTTTTACTGGAGATGGTGGTTTGAAGTATCCCCCTGGTAAGTTTTGGTCAGATGTCTTGGCTGTGCTCGCTTCCAGTTTCTTTCACGCCCCTAGGCTACTTGTCTGCCGGAGCAGATTGAGAAGAAGAAAAGGAAAAAACCCACAAACCTCCCATGATTCTGTACAAGCAGTGCTCAGTGATAGCCAAAACACTGGTGTATTATCAACACCGTTTTAGCTTTTAATCACAAATTCCGAAACTCAAAGCACATCACCATACAGGCTGCTCTGAAGACAATTAAATCCATCCCAGCCAGGCCCAGTACAGCTTATTAAACTTTTGAATCAAATAGTACGTGCAGATGGATTTAATTAAGGTATTTTTGATCTGTAATCATGAGTAATTTCAATTGAAACTGAGCCTTTTTTTTTTTTTTTTAGTAGAATGTATATTTTATTTTGGGCTAAATGGTTGAGAAATGGTATTTTTACTGACTTTATTTTTTAGAACTTCTGGGAAAAAACCATACATTTTAGTGTTCCTTTCTTCATTGACTGAGCTCACTAATTCAAACATGCTAGTAAATAGATGTGGATCAAAATTCATCTGCAATCATCATAGGCTGGGTCAGTCATAGATTTTCAGGTCTTAAGAATGCAAAAATGTCTTTCAGTGCTGGATTCTGCCAAACTGAAGTAATGCTGTCTAGCTCTGGAAAGATCCTCATTTAGTATTTTCTTAATTCAAAATCCCTCAGCAGGTGAAGTAGAGGAAGAGAAGATGGATCAACAGGATTTATCAGGGAAGGGAGTGAGAACTGAGTTTAGGAAGAAAGTAAAATATCTTAGTTTGAATTAAAATATTAACTCCAGTGTAATTTGCCCTGCATTTAATTCCTCCTGCATTTAATTCATGCATCATTCTGACTCTCTTTTATTCCCCTTATCTAGGGATACATGGTTTACTTCCATGGCTTTTAGATTTTGGGACTAGAAAGATCCATACCCTGAAGCATGATTATTATTAACTCTAAGGGAATGCCTAGCAGTGCTCTCTGTCAGCAGATGACTTTCAGATGTTTTGCTTTCTAGATGACTTTGTGGCTCACAAACTACAGAAACAGAAATGGATTCTAGTATGAACAGGTCACCAACGGGCCAGAGCACAGTTGCTTTTTTGATATCTGGAATATGTTGTAAAATCACAATTCCATTTCACATTTGTAGGTAAGAATATATCACTATTGTGTCTCTGAAGTGGGGAGGGATAGAACTGCCCATCTTTCAGACATATCCAGAAAGCCACAAGTGGTCTTATGGAAGGGAAAGTGCTATTGCATTCTCTTCTGCTTGATTTCATCAGGTCTTTTATTGTGGACATGAGCTACTGCATCAGCAGCTGAGCCAAAAAAACAGGTGGTGTGGAGAGAAGTAAAATGGGTCAGCTTACATCAGCTGTGAAGTTATCTAAGTCGTCTTGCTCCACTGAAGCTTTGGCCTTTGCTTCTCAGCAATACACTAAGTAGCTGCTCAAAAAGTTAGAAGTCCTTCATAGCACCAGCACTGAAGAACTGTATGTAGGACACCCTCATCACTGGAGTGAGTATTTGTATGTATTGTGGACTTATTCACTGGACTTTCACAGATGAGAATTCCTTTTCCTTCCTGTAAGACAATGAACATTTTACAAATTTGTGCTTTGTTTTCAGGAATATCCCGTTAACATGATTGTAGTTTCAAAAATATATAGCTTTGATGTTATTTGGTTTGATGATGGTCATTTTTGTTGTTGTTTTTCAGAACTTATTGTAAATACTTGAGTCTGGGATTTTGGGATGCAAATCCTATATAGTAATTCTTCCTTAAAAGATTAGTTGTTTAATTTGCCAGAAGTGATAGCATTTTGCATCCTCCTTCCACACTAACTCTTGATGATTAAATGGAAATTTGAATTCCTTATATGTCCAAACTTTCAGCTTTGAGGTGCTTTTATTGTTATAAAATGGAACACACATACTGAGCTTTTTAAAAGCTTTAGAAGAGTTTCTGAAACTTTCTATATATCTTGACATAAATGCCCCAAATTTTCATTGGTAATTCTCTCTTAGTTTCATGTCACTTGTCACTGTGAACTTGGGAAATCTCCTGAAGTTTACATTCTCCAGTAAAAACATCCCAAATTCTCCTTATTTGGTAGTGCCAATAGTGGACTGTATTGAAGCAAGCCATAGTATACTGTAAAACTATGACATAAAGCAGACAAAATTTAAATTATTTTAATACAACAATTAAACCATATAGATACAAAATGTCAGGTAAATAAAAAATATAAAGGGTCCCATAGTAGTAATTGCCTGGCTATGCTGAGTGATTTATGTAACATTGTTGTATAGTAATTCATGCATACAATTATTTGTGAAGTGTGTTCAGTGTGGTAAAATCAGTATTACTCTGGGTACAAAAACCTTGTATTATCTCGACCTCTGCCTGTTGAAATGTTTGCCTTTATTGTTGCAGCATATCTGTTATAATTTTCTTGGATTTTAAAAAAAAAAAAGTGCTGAGGAGGTGGGATGGGGGTAGGGAGCAGAAAAACCCAACTCAACAGGTGACAAAATTATAAACCTTAACAGAAATGAAAGTAAACTAGGCTTTAATGCTGTAGAATTGTGTTTTTTGTGTTGGTGTTGACTTTTCACTTGGTAGTTTTCTGATAGGTAAAATCATGTTGCACATGAAACACACAGGTCAACAAGAAACTCTGTGAAATTATTTTTTTAGTGTGATGGATGTAGTGAAACTCTTGGAATCTCATGATTTTAAACTGTGTCATGACAAATGTCCATAATGTTTCAGTGATTCTTAACTAAATTACTGAACTGGACATGGGATGTCTAAAAGGAGACAAGAACAAAGTGTTAATAGATTTGCTTTCTGCCTTCTAGCTGTGGTTCCCATGAATTTTGGTAGGGTCTACACTTGTATAACCTACCCAAAATTGTGATTGTACTACTGTGCTCTTAGGTGTCATAGTTTTCCTAATGGTTAATTCCATGACCATTACATGTGTTGCTTTTACATACTGGATATATCTTGTCATTCACTCAAATATTTGTGAAATAAAGTACTTTTCGACCTGGAAAATAGTGCAGAACATTTCCCTAAACTCATCCCTCAACTCAGTGAACATTATCCTTTACATTTGCTAGCACAGGAAAGATAACATCCACCTTTGTAGCTTCAGGCACAAGAGCAAAACGGAAATACTTTACAGTGTTGGTTTTGGGTGGTAATTTTTATGGTTTTGTCTTTTGGTTTGGTTATTTTTTTGATGGAAAAGTCTCAGTGCTCAGGGATTTGTCAGCCTGTTTCCCTGTCTTCCCTCCATTTTTGCTGTACTTACAAAACAGCCTTTTTTGCACAAACAGAAGAACCCATCAGGACGCAGCTATCAACTGTCATGTTGATTACTGCTAAAATAAAGAGTTCAGTAACTCAGTAATTTAATATAAATAATATTGATTAAATGAAAGCCAGCCCTGCACTTTGTCACAGTAATTTAGACTCTTAGAAATGTGCAGGGTGAGTGGGCATGTAGGATAAAAAATGACAGATTTGAATAATGACTCTTGAATTTTCAAACATTCACATGCAGACCACAAACCCTTTCCCATGTTACCATAGATCCAGAGTTTAGAGCAAAATCAGCATTTGTGGTCTCTGACTCATCTTTGTTTTCTGTAACAGAGAATCCTCTCCTGTGACAGACATCCTTTCCTCAGGGGGAGGATCCTAAGGTGACCTTGAAGCCAGCTTTCTTCACAAGGACAAGAAAATATGTCACTGGACTTACAATCTCATTTTGTAAAAAATCCACACAATTAAAGCAGGGAGAAGGGAACAGATCATGACTGCATAGAATTTAGATGTCTTAAACCTTTAAATTTCAAGACATATGCTAGTTACTTCATCTTCCATTGAAAGCCAATGAGCACTAGTGGGTAATGAGCACAGAAGTGAGTTTTGGGGCAGGAGCTGGAAGGAAACTGTGTTTGCCGTCTTTTGTTCTACACAAACACACCACTGGACACACCTTTTGCTTCCATGTTTTTCTTGGCTTTATACTTTAATTATTTCTTTGTTGCCAATAGCCTTTGTTTCACAAAGAAAACATCTGGCCTTGCTTTTGAAGTTGCTGTATGCATAATGCTGTTCTGTGTAGAGGATAGACCTGAGACTCTAGTTTAACTCAAGACACAATCATCCTATTTTTTTTTTTTTTTAGGACAGGCAGAATATTTTAAGTGTTTAAAGTCCATCAGTGTGTATTGCATAATCTCCCACAAATTATAAACCAGTTTCTTGTAAATGATAAGGAAATCCTCAAATGAACTCTTTGGAGAAATGAGTGAGTGAGGTTGCAGTGACATATCAAGTTCTTCAGTGGGATGCTCTTGCTTGTGATGAGCTCAAGGGATGAGTGCTGCCCAGTTTGTAAACTCTCCAGCAGACTCATAAGCTGTCCTGTGGGACTGAGACTGAGCTTTAAGGAAGAAAGGAATGAGTTTGAGAAGCTGTGAGAAATGGGCTGCAAACCCCTCCCTAGAAGGCTGTGGGTAGAATTGTGTACATCAATATTTCGTCCAAGCCAGCTGCTGAAGCAGGGTTTAGGACCCAGCATAGTGAAGCGAAATGGAAACAACAAGCACACGAAAAATATAAATAAAAGCTGAATGAGAAATCAAGAAAATGCTTTGGTGATTGAAAGGATTTTTTGCAACCTTTAACAGATTGTTTATTTTGTTTACTTGTAATAAAAGCAAGGGTAATATTGTACACCAGGCCAGAAACAGGAGGTCGAGGAAAGGGCAGTGGCCTGCAGAGAGGAGCATTAATAGATAGTCAGTTTGGCCCTCTGACCAGTTAGATTGGTATCCACGCCTCCAGGGCTAGGACATTCTGGGTGTAATGCTCTCTGCATCGCACCAGCAATGCATTGCACCAGTAATGCAATAGCCCTGGTGCTGTTGGAGGCCACTTTTTCACTGGCCCCTTAAACAGCCATCACATACGAGTAGCAAAGACTAAGCCCATTCCTTAGGGTTCTTCTGGAGGAATGAGAGAGGTAGCAGGCATCTACAGAGGGTAGAAAAAGAATCTACATGCCTGCTATTAATGATGGAGCTAATGGGAAGGCTTGTCCTCCTCAACTATAACTTTGAATCTTGCTGTGGATTTTTCTTATGTGTCTTTTATTAGAATTTTCCCAAATAAAATATTTTGAAAAATTCAGATATTCAAAACATAAAAAAACCTCAAGCCCAACCACAAAATAGAGATGGAAAAAAAATTGAGGTCGCCTTATTTTGCTTCTGCCTCTGGGAAGGTNTTTTTGAGGGGGTGGCAGTTAATTTTTGTGTTTGAATGGGAAGATTTTTGTTTTGGACAGAAATTCTTTCTTTCATGTAGCCATACATTTTACTTGAAAAAATGTTCAAACATGATATGTAGAATGTTTTCAGTGAGATAAAATTCTGATGTACTCTGCTGTTTTCTCAAAAACTGAGTATCTATATTTGTTTTAGAAAAATTTTTTTACCCTTTCTACTAAGGTCTTTGTTTTGCTGCTAGTTTCTGATCAGAAACCCAGATAGCTGAAATAATGCTTTGTGCAACATTTGGCGCTTTTTATGTTTCAACAAGAAGGAAAAATTTGGTGTTTAAATGTTGATAAGAAATGGAGTACTCCTGCTGGAATAGGTGTTATTATTTAGTTTGTGGACCAAATGATGATTGACTCTGTTAGTATGTTTTTGAAGTAGAGCCTAAAACTCTGTGGCAGCTCTTTTGTGGTAGCACATCTTAATAAACAATTTTTGATTTTTTCACACACCTTCCAGCATGGTTCATCTCTATTCTGGCTGGGGACTTCAAATAAGAAATAACAAAATACCTTGAGGGAACTATTCTCATGGTGTCAGCTAACTTAGCTAAATTAACTCACCATCACAAAATGTGCTTGAAGAGGAGAGAAATGAAATATTGTTTGACTGCTGCATGCTGAAAACTCTGCCATTAGTAGCTGATGGATTTGTAGTGTTCAACAAAGAAGTAACCTGTTGTAGTTATAATTGTGCACGGCACAGTGAATTATGGTGAAGTGTTCGCTCACCTAAGGCTGAAATTGCCAGTGATACATTTCTTGGGGCAGCTCCACTAGGAGGATAGTTTTTATAGGCCCATAAAAGATACCAGGTATGGGAGTAGCCACAGAGCAACAACGTGGAGAGTGGTGTGCTGTCATAAAATGTATGAAGGTGCAAAGGGAGTGGGACAGAGGCAGAAAAGGACCATTAGTTTTGCTGTACTGTTGGCAGAACAACTATACTGATAGATGCATATGGCTCTCCTTTGCTCCAATTTGAGGAGCAATCAGCAGAATGCACTTTCTGGAAGTGCGCTTCTGTGGTGATAAGTCTGTTAACTTCAGAAAAAACACCCAAAAGAGAACGGTGATTCAAAATGCTCTGCGGGTGATGTCCCTTCTCTCCCAGAAGCACCATTTTCAACACCACTGCCTCTTTGTTCATGAGGCTATTAAACAGAAGAAAAAATCAATACCTAATTTATCTTTCCACATGTGGCAGAGTTCAACAAAGTGAAAGAAACTGATAGTAGCTGAAGAAAAAAGCAGTGGTTTTGGTATTATGCCGGGAAGGAAAATCAGTTTTTATAGAAGCAGTTTTAGTGTGCTTTTCTATCTGTTGCATATGTCAATGTCATATGTGAAAATGAATGTTGCATGTATACATTGGATAGTTGGCTTTGTGCAGAGGTTTCAGAAAAAAAATCAGGACTGATGTGCACAACTAGGAATGGGCGGTGATAACAGTAATATTATTCTAATCAAGAGTGCAAATCTCTATTCCATAACATAAAAAGCTCAGACTCAAGTCTTTCTCTGTCTAATGAGGTTTTAAAACTCATGTTTTGCCTTCCAGGAGAAAAAATTCTCCAGAGAGACAGGTTGTTTCTTTTCATCTAATATATTTATTGTCCTGGATTCACCTCCATGAGTGTAATGTGGTGGCTGAGCAACAAGATTCAGCTCTATGGGAATTCTGTATGCAGGACTGTTTCTCAGGGAATGGAAATAAATTGAAGGATCTCCAGGTGGCTTTCTCAGAGGCTTCTTTTTGGACTCACAAGCTCCAAATTTTGTGGAGCTCCAGAACAACCTATGGAAAGAGAAGGGTTGTCAGCTCTCCAGACTTATAAACACCCCTGCTGCTGCTAAGAGAAGGGCTTCCTTATAATTGCCTGACAATGACTGTGCCTAATGAATGAATAGTCTTGTAATTGTGGCTACTGCAGATGATCATTTCACTGCCAGCTGTAAATCATTAGGAATTGGAGTTTATGCACTGTGGGTGCTTGAAGCTCGTTGGCTAGACTCAAAATTGAAATGCTTTGTATTTTATTCAGCTCGTTGTACTTTATGCAGCAGAAATGTTTAACATCATTTGGCTACTGTGAAAAAATGCTACTGTATTTATTCATCTTTGCACATCTCTGACTGTTAAGTGACAATGGAGACATATGCCTGGTGTAGCTTGGAGTTTCTCTTCAGTTCTGGGCAGCTGGTGCTGCAAAAGTCAGGTCAGTTTTTCTGGCAGTCAGTTGCTATGGCAGTATCACTTTACCTCCAGGATTTCCTCATTTAGGTGTATTGTTTATTGCTGTATGAGATCTCGAGAGCTCACTGTAATTGTTGCTCTCTAACACAAATACTTTCACCATGAATCTTCATCCTTTTCTTGCAAACATAATATAAAAGCCGAGGTGTAATAGTTCTTTGTATGATATGATCTAATTCCCTTCACTGGTGTTTTGAATCCAGGTAAACAAACTCATTAGACTGGCAAACTGATGCTCTGAAATAGGTCAGGAGTGTGGAATTTATGCCAGACCTTCACTCCAGGCCCTGGCTATGTTTAAATTCTGCAATTGGAGATTACTGGTTTAGGCTTTGCAATTATCTGAGGATGCTTTGAGGACAAGATATTCAGATTTGGAAACTATTGGAAAATGAACCAGTGGCTATACTTTATCATACAGCCTTAAATGCTTGAAGAAAAAATTTCCTGCATGTGTCATATTTGCATTTAAGGATTTTTCAGATAAAGTGACTTGGTGCCAACATCCAACTCATAGTTGTGGTTCTACTTTAACAATAGCATGATCTCAGCTCAGTGAGTGAAGTTTTTTATTCCACATGCTTGAGTGATTTTCAGCCTCACTACTGAAGTAACTTAGACCTTCCAAATAGGCTTCAAATATTTCCTGAGATATTACCTACATTTACATAATTTAGGAGTTTGTGGTTGAGTCCACTTAACTGATGTATGAAGAGAGATCTTCCTGTGTTCAGCCATGATTAAAAGACTATAGCACTTTATTTTACAATTAGGAAACTTATTGCCATGAAATTATCAAATTGGGGTTAATTGTTTAGGGAGTGCATCAATATGTGCCCCTCCAAATGTTTATATTGGTTTTCCTCTGTGTTTAGGTGTCAGCATTTTAAGCAGACAGAGGATCAACATTGATCTTGCTCTCTGAGGCTGTGTGTACATTAGAAGTCAGGTATTAAGCAGGAAAATACATTTCTGAAGCAACTTTCATGACTGTCTCCATCATCTCCAGTGAGCTTTGTTTTCAGGGTGGTCATGATGCACGTGAATTAGATATCTTCCAGAGGAAATTAATCCAGAATAACACCTCAGACACTGGAGGCCCTTTGGAACAGCCATAATGGTCTAACCAAGAAATATGCCAGCTCACCATGAAGTACCTAATATAACTGAGCATGAGGTACTTGAACCACTGAGAACTCCTTCGACATGTTGGTGATGTTCTTGCATTGTATCAAGGACTAAATGCCATCTGTAGCTATCCTTCACCAGCTCTCAGCGTTTTGTTTTGACTGATATTCCTTCCTCATCCCCCCACACTTTTTCTGGTGTATAACCTTCTCTCCTTTTGCCTATTTTACCTTCTGCTCCCCAGGTCCTTTACCTATTTCTTTTTTAATATGTTCACAGTTTTTAAAATTATTTTTTTCTCCTCACCACTCCTCTTCTCCTGTGTCAAAGTCACATATAGAGTGGTTTAGTTGAGACTTACTGTTCAAAAGACATAATATGTCACAGCCAGGCCCTATGACCTGTATAATATAGCAGATGAAAACAGATTGTGCTAGCCTCTTCCACTGGTATGCCCCAACCTGGTTTAGATGGCTATTTTATTATATTTTATCTGGTGTCTGATGCATAATCTTTTTTTTTTTTAATTATTTTGCCCCCAATAAAGTTGGAATTATGGTATCACTGAAATGTGTTACTCACACAATGTAATTCACATTGTTAAGTGGATATGCTGGGATCAGGAGTGTGTCCATATATGCAAAAATAGAAAGGCTAAATGCCCGCTGCCCTTTGTTTTATCCTAAGAAACCATCAGTAGCCTTTTCATTTGACTGAATAATCACTGCAACTCTGCTGTTTATCCAAATCATGGTCTTAGAGAAGATGCAGAATCTACGTGTTCCATTGTAAAGAAAATCCCAACTGGAAATTTAATACTGGCAATACTGGCAATTTAATCACTATCTACATAAACAATTTCTTCTGTTTTTTGAATCTTCTTGGGTCTATCAGTGAAGCCTAAATAAGAAATTAATGATGCTATAGTGTCTGTAGCTTCTCTGTTTGACACAGTTAAGGTAAAAACTGTAATATCTATTTCCCACGCAGAGGGAAAAAGATTGGTCCGTAAGGGCTTTCTCTTTCAACAAGATAGCAGAGCCTGCTTTAAAAGCAAGTAAGTTGCTTGCTTGGAGATATTTTGTATGCCATCTTTGTAGCCCTTTGATTTTACACAATAGCCTGCATCACTCACAGAGGATAACAGAAACAGAGAGAAACTGGGGAGAGCCAGAGCACAGGCAAAGTTTAATCAGCTCTGCCAAGCCTGTCAAGTGTTGTTTGTAGGCATGCACCAGTTTAGTACATGTAAATGAGTTTTGAAACTTTTTGTGTCTCAGCCATGTCAATTTAAGGCATGTGTTTCATGATGGTGCTGCTGTTCCAAACTGTCTTAAAATATTGTAGGGAAGGATAAATATGATCAGTAGAAGAATTTCACAGCCCTTACATATAGGAAATTGCACTTTTTTATTTTTCTTTTTTTTTTTCCTTTTTTCTTTTCATAAGAAAGCTATACTCATCAGAAAATGTTAAGGTGCTTGTCATGCTGCTGAGTTGAGCTGGGCAAAACAGGAAGAGGAATGGAAGTTGCTCATGAATTATAACTGTGGCAGTGGGGTCGTGATCAAGAACGACTCCACCACTAGTAAATTCTGCTGTGCCAAGATTTGACATTAAAACATAGGAAAGGCAATAAAGATTTCATTTCACTAGTATAAGGCAAGGCAATACTCATTAATTGCGTGATTGTTGTGAGAAAAATAAATAACTCCCTCAGTGGATGTTAAGGTGTTGGAGATTGCAAACTATTTTAAAAGATAGTGGTTCTGGAGGCTCTTATAGGTTATTGAACCTTGTTTTTCCATCAAATTCCAGGTTCTTCTAGTACATCACTAGATTTTCTATTTATTCATTGATGTTAAGACACATTGAGGGGCAAACTAACAGAAAATGGTACAGGTGCTCTTTCAGGCATACAGAGGTCGTTTGTGTGGATTGTGATTATCATGTGCAAGAGAATTTCAGATTGTCAATGCTCTGGCATGCCTAAACAAAGACACTGGCAACACAGATGACAGCAGTGCTCCAGCTTTGACTGATATTGGATATACTGTGCTGCAGGATATTCAAAAAGAGCCGGATTGTCTGCTTAGTGCTTGGAGAGAGTTGGAAGCTTTTCATGTTACTTCATTCTCAACAGCCTTCTCCACCCAAAATATTGCTGTAGAACATCAGAGATTTTGAACTGCTGCTCTCACAGCTGTCAATTTGTACTGATTTTTTTTTTTGAGAGTGCCTGCCAGTTGCTGACCATTGTTAGAAGCTGTGATTTGCAAAGTGTTACTAAGATTCTGAGCAACCATTATTGTGAAAATATGTGGTGTCTTTTTCTGAGTAGTAGGGCACTACTACAGATGCTTCATTTATAATCTTACATTTTCCTCCTGAATGTTGTTTTTAGGTGCACTAGGGCTCTCTATGGAAAAAGATATAAATAACAAAAATGGGCAAAACCATTTTTTACATGTAAGCATTAAAAAGAGTTTATAAAATATTGATTTAATAAGAAAATGAAAAAAGTTTTAATGTCCTTTCTTTTGAAAAACAAAATAGATATGCATTCATTGATTAGTAATTAGAAATAATTAACACTTAAACATGCAAAATTCATTTATGCACTTCATCTAATCACACTGCCACAGAGCATGGGATTATATTTTATACCTCCTTACCTAATCATATGGATCCAGAATATAAAATTACAATGCCTTAACCTGTGTAAATTATAAGTGCTCATATAACTCTTTCATATTTTGGCTGCCTATAAGATATGATAATGTCTGGAACTAGAAAGGTTCAATGATTTGTTCTTGCATTATTCATATTCTTTCCTACCAAATGAAGAAGGCGTTGATGATTGCTATGAAAGTTGTATTATTCTACTTTGTAGATATTTAAACTTGTAAAAACCTCCAAACCAATACAAAAATTCTACATCATCTTGTCTTTATTAGGTAGACTAATTTCACATTTTCTTGTTAACTTTGAGCCGCTGAATGGTATTTCTTTCTATTTTTTTATCTACTTTTTCACTCAGTTCTCTAGTTATTTTACCTTTGCAGATCAAGTGCTGATCTAATCTGTCTCACTTTTTAAAGTGTTATTTACACTTTTTGGATAAAACATTGTAAAGCTGTTAGGGAAATTCTCATAATTAAATTAATTTCATTTTGTCAGTCTGTTTTAGGCATTATTAATTAAGGATGGCTTCTACTGCTCGAGCAATGGCAAATAAAACCTGTGTCTAAATAGGCAAGTTGCAAATACTCTATGAGAGTTTTTTTGTTTCTATTTAGTTGTTTTACCAGTAAGTGAATCAATAAATATACCATAGTTACCTTATTTGCTATCTAACCTTATAGAGTTTTTATATTATTCTATACTCCAGTGAGTGTCATTGTTGGGCTTAAATTAAACCCAAAGAGTGAATGTATATGCAAATCCTGGTTGTTTATCCATAACCACCATGAACAGTTTTAATAAGCAATTAATTAGATTTCATTCTAACCCTGCAGAGGGTCACAGGCAATTTCGCTTACCACTTCTCCAAGTCCTATTTGAACACGTATCATTGCTGTTGTACTGCATTTCATTATAAAGTATAAGCTATGGCTGAGTAAACAAAAACATCAAATAGACTTGACCTGGGTGTGGTAGTACTTATCCTTATAGATACTTACTCTTACCTTGGATACAACATAGAGGCAAGGAGCTGAATTAATTTATATTTTTCTTATTCTGTGCATAAAACTGGAGCCAAGAGAAAGCTTTAGACACCTTAAAGATATTGTTGATTCATTATTTAATCATATCTTTCCTTCATTTTATTCCTAAATATTTTTTAAAAATCCAAAGAGTTAAAAACTTGAAAACTCTCCCCATACAAAAACCAAGCTATATTAGACATAAGGAAATCAAATTCCCACTTTCCAAGATTAGTTAGAAAAGCAATAAGCTTAAATGACCATTGAGAAATTGGTTTTACTAGTTCCCACAAACACAACTGAAGGAAAGAAACAATAGGCTGTGAAAATAAGTGAGCTTTGGAAAAATGGATAGCCACTTATCAGAAGATAAATGGGCCTGAGAAGAGATTTTTACATATGAAAACTGAAGAAAAAACAGAGAGAGTGAAAACAGATTCTTCAATGAATTTTCCCCATTAAGATATAATATCTTGATTTGTCTAATGGGAATAAAGTGAATTGTTTTCAAATAAGGCTTACTATAAAATCTGGGTCTAAGGGCACTTTATGTTAATCAGTATAATTAATCCCTTACCCATGCAGGCGGAAGCTCAAAGAGATTAGGTATTGCATAGACTCATTTTCATGGCCCTGAGTTAGGCATGTCATTTTGCTTCTGAAATAAAGACTTGTCCTAAGGCTGGAATTCAGCAAAACTTCCTCATCAGTGCACAGAGGAGCACAGAGAAAAGTGACACAATCTGCTTTAGACTAAGACAGGTGTCTCTTCTTCCAGCTAAAGCAGAAACATTGTATAAAATAACTTTCTTTGAGTTAGGTGTTCAAAATTATCCATAAATATCTCTTGATCTCTGACAAGCTTCAACAAAGAAGATAATTTTAGATCAAGTGTGTTTAGGGCAGTCAAATCTCCAGCTAATAAAAGGGTATATTTCTGCAAAACTGAATTGCAGTTTTTTGCTCTACAGTGTGAAGAACATCAACATTGTTTTTTAAAAATAAATCTAATAATCTTAGAACACTTTATCCTTTATGCCTGGTTGAAGGCACTTATAATATACCCAGAAACCAAATGGTGATTCTAGGGGCAAATAAATTTCCTGTAGTGGGGATGAAAAACTGATTATAATAAATATGACTAGACTAGATCCATCAATGCTTTCATCATCCTGGAGACTTTCTCTGGGCTACGTTTCAAAATGGAGACACTTGGCTTATAAGAATGGACACATATTTGTCCATTGTATGGACACTGCATGCATGGTGGTATTAGGGAGGATTCTGTGATTTAGCCAATGGAACTTTTTTTTTTTTAACTGTTTGAGTCATAGAGACTAGGGACTTCTGTCACGTGCTGTGCCAAAATTCTAAGTAGACGTAGGAAGACTTGGCCACTGTTTGTGGACACACAAATTATTTAAGGCTATCTGTTCACATGACTAGGTTTTTCCAGGCCCTGCTGCAAGTTTTGTGTATGTTTGACAAATTGTCACAAGAAGAGGTTTCCAGGTTAGCTAAACCAACATTTTTCATCTATACTGCCTCACCTCTGAAGTCTACCACTGCACAAAAACATACCCTACTGAGCTAGGAATCTGTCACAGAAACAAAGTGTTCCCAATATTTCTTGTAGCAAGGCTCTCCTTCAGCATTGTTTTCTTCATCATCAGTAAAAAGATAGGGCCAGAACACATCTCAGGAGGCCTAATAATTCACCCTCCTTCCATAATAAGTTTTTCCCTCCTCTAAGTGGATTTCGGCTATATGTTTTTAACTAACCAATGATCAGCTGATCTTTTCTAGGTTGTCTCCAATACTAGTGATTCTTCCACAGATTTTCATGCCTGAATATTCTTATTGTTTTTCTAATACCAGACTGAGTCTTCTGTGCTGTGGTTACTTATTTTACTGCTTGTCGTGGGCATAGAGAGAAGTTTGTTCTAACATTAATACTGAGATTATCTTTGCTGCATTTATTTTCCCCTAATATATAAGGAAACATGAACAGGCAAGCACATGCACATATACACACATATACATACGTAAATGAACACCCACAATTTAGTCTTTTGTATAATCAGTCTTGGGGTTTTTTTCAGGAAGTCTCTTTTTAGTTAAAAAAAAGGTCATCAATGCTAGAAATAGTGCTCTCTTCTTCCCAGTTTCAGTCAGATTGCTAAATTTAATTTTTTTTTGTAAATTTGTCCACACTGGGACTGTATCTATATGTAAGCATTGCTGAAGATCTTTTCCCTGGGAATACCTGTGGGAGGGATTCCAAGCCCATCTCTCTCTCTGCATGCATAATCCATGAGTCACCTTTAAGAAGGACAAAATAGATGGAGATTCACTTAGATATAGGTGTTCTGAATGTGATTTCAATAAAAAATTATCCTTGCTGTCCAAGCTGGCAGGTGGTTTTCTGACTTTTTTTCCCCCCTCTATTTTTAAAGTGTACATCCAGGATAAAATTTTTCAGATATGAGTTCAAAGTAGAAGCATGTATTTCCTTGTAGCCTTGACTTGGGTGCTTAGCTCAGGGTGCTAGCACTTCTCTGAATTTCACTATGGAGATGTTTGTTCTCCCTGTGAGATTTTATTGTGATCTGTGGCTATTGCATTGCTGGGGTCACTGGACCCCAGCACCCCTCTGGTTACTCCCTTCATGGATCTGAGCATTAACCTCAGTTTAGGCACCCTCCATTTCACACTGTAGGTATTTACAAGGATAACTGCATCTAACTTGTGGCTGAAGGCCTAACATTATGAATCCACGGAAAACTAAATATAGGCTGGATTTTATATATGAAGCATAGATCTTCTTTTAGCAGATGCACACTGCATCTGGAGAAAGAACAGCAGTGACAGCAGTTCACGTACAAGCATCTACAGAGTAGAGTGTATGTGGAAATTATGACAAAATACCACTTTGGCATAAAACAGTGCCTGACAGATATTTTCCCATCTTCTGTCACATCAGTATCTAGTCCTCTACTGCTTGCAAGCTGTAATGCTGAAACCTGTGAGAGAATAGACTCTGAATAGTCATAACTTTATACTTTTAACCTTATTCTGACCAGCTGGACGTTAAAGTGATGTGTGTATATATGTGTGCAAACACAGATATGTATGTGTCCATTCAATCTTCAAACTCTATCAGGTAAGTTCTGTGCTGCTCCTTAGTTTGGCTGTAAGTTTTTAGGGAATGAGATGAGTCTATTTTTAGAAGAATATTCTTCAACATGATAAGTGGTGTAGCTTCTTCTTTTGTCTTACTAGAAGCACATTAAGTAAAACTTAAAATAGGAAAGATGAGCCTCTCCTTTCAATTCCTTCTATTAGTTTTCTGAGAGTCTGGAAGTTTTTTTTGAGTTTTCTGGGTTTTTTTAATAGCAGAAATAAGTCTTTGGTTTTTGGTCTTATTGCAACTTGTTTATTACTTGTTCTATGTGTTATAAAAGCCTTTTCAAATACATAAGTTTCTCATCCATTTCATTTAATTGCCGTAAATGTTCTCACGCCCCCCAGGAAGTCCTTTGAACATGGATAATCATCAACTTTGACCTTACTGGTATCATCTTCATCCAAAAAGCACATATTTTCTTACATGTGCTCATGACCTTTCTTCATTTCATATCTGAAAGCGGGGAAACAAGAAGCTCAAATCTGTTTGGTTTTTTACATGCCGTCTTTTAAATTAGGTAGGCAAAAAAAAAAATCAATAGATCCTCTAGTTCCTGTGATCTTTGTTCTGCAAGTTCACTTCTACCCATCAGAAACCAATGCTGGTTGCAATCTAAGGATAAATATGTGTGCATGACTGGTGCAAATGAATTTATCAGAATATTGACAGAAAATCCCTGACTTGCACAACCACTGAGAGAAGCAGCCTAGTTTTAAGTAGTAGTGCCTAAAGAATAGGAGAGAAATCCAAATGGGAAAGTAATAGGTAGTCTTTTCATGAAGGATAAATGGAGGAGGCATCTTTGCAGCCTATGTTGAAATACTATTTTCCTGCCTAAGTAAAAGACTTTACTGTCTAAATATGTGTTAAAGATAGTATTTAATCAGGACAGGTCTTCACAGCTCCATCTCCTCTGTTTTTATTAATTTTTGAATCCCAATTTGTATTCTTGAACATTTTTTGTATTTAATCAAATTTTTGCATTTTACAGCGTCATTTGCCTTCTTTAAAGAAGTCATATTGTTTTTAGACTGCAGAATAAATAGTGCATAATCATAATCTTTTTTGATTATCTATCTCACAGTATTGTATAGTGGCTTCAAAGACTCCCTCTATCTACAGAAATTTCGGTCAGATCCCTGATTGAAGTTTACTGTTTACTAAAAATATTCCTGAATAAAGTCTGTAAGTATGTAAGATGCAATGGGTTTCTCTTTTTAACTGCAATATATGACGTGTTTTTTAAATTGCTCTTCATATTCTCAGGCATATCTCAGCAAAACCATAAAACTTCCTCATGAATACCTTTATTTAATTGTATGGCATGGAAATCTAAAATTTTGGGATGGCTTCTGCTGTTTGACTTCAGAGATCACCAAAACTACAAACACATCTGTTTCACTGTGGTTTCTGACTTGTTTCTGCTTATTTCCCACCATAAGGCCTTCACTATCTGAGACAAAGGTTTCATTTTGTTCAATTTCTATCGTGCCTGTCAGACGGGGGTGGGGGGAAGGAGTCATGGTATGATTAATTACTTTTAATTGTGAAGAACAGCCATCAAATAATTAATGGTAATACCAGATTCCTGCAGCGGGGGCTGTTTATGGTTGGCATGAGGGAGTGCAGTCATTGCATTTCAGATCTGTATCATCACTGCTGGTTTCAGAACCTCCAGCATGCCCCACTCCTCAGCATGTCTGCTTCAGCTGTGGTGCACATACCATGTTTGGGCTTTATACTTCTTGTTGTAAGAGTAGGATCGTGCAGGGTGACATGACAGATCTTTTCTTGGTTTGATGCTACCTTAACTTCAAATGTCAAATTACTTCTTGAAGCTTTCCACTTGTCAAAAGTGATTTATTTTGTTCAAACTTCTATTCACCATGTCTTGAAATATCTTGGGTAGTTTCTCTGTGTTAGCCTTTTCCCAGGTTGAAGCCATCAAAACGATGTCTAAAAGAAACTACAA
This sequence comes from Illadopsis cleaveri, assembly GCA_013399915.1. NCBI lineage: Eukaryota > Metazoa > Chordata > Aves > Passeriformes > Timaliidae > Illadopsis > Illadopsis cleaveri. Next base: position 229,609 of record VXBB01007311.1, on the reverse strand, counting down.
ATGGAAACGGTACTGAAAACTTCCAGATGAATGGGTGACATCACCTAATTCTTCATCACAAACAGGTCATCCTGCAGTAACCTGTCAGATGATGCATTGCACATCTGTGATAACACCATTTGTTCTTGGGAGTACTTCTGAACGTGTTAATGTGAAGAGCATGTCCTTTATCCTGCTGTGGGTGTGTATCAGAGAAACTGAAGATGCATGAAGCAAAAAGGAGGATGTCTTGTGTGTATATTTTATTGCATTCACTGACTGCATGTTAAGGCTTGTAGCAGTTCAGAAATATTCTAGGACTTTCTTGCTGCTTTGAAGGAAAAAGGAAGAAAAAGGTCAGGTAACAGCTCTGGGTGATGTGGGTATATGGATAACTATTCCAAAACAGTAAACTCCCAGCTTGCTGAGTTATGCACAAACCACAGCATGACATTCCATCACATCTCTCTGCAGAACAGATCTAGACAGTGCTTCTACCTTTTCTGTTTTGCAACACAAAGACTACAAATTGTCATCAAACCCTTAGGTTTGGAGAGGGAATCATTGAAATTTATGAAATGTCATCAACATCATAGTCATCCAAATGAAAATGCTAGTAAACTATGCGGAGAAATAATTCATATTACCATGTACATTATATTCACATTCAAGTGGCAGATATGACAGGTTGCAGTGCAGAAAAAAGGTCAGCTCAGATATTTTGTATTTGTACTCACTCATAGGCTGAAACATTTGGATGACTTTATGTGAGAAGTACATTTGTCAGACCTGTCTGTAAACCAGGTGTCACTTCCCATGATTAGAATGGTATTTCCAGACCTTCAGTGGACTCTCTCCCTTTCATCTCTTCCACATTTTTCCTGTGTTGACTAATGTGCTTCCTGTGAAGCCTTCTTGGTCAAAAAATGTCATATTGCCTCTTCACTCTGAGTCATTCTCCACTCTCCTTCCAGGGTCCCTGGTTATTTAGCCTAAATGTTTGTTTGAGGTCACTCCCGTAGTCTCCTTTCAAAAAAGGTAGCCAAAAAATTAAATCTTCAGGTAAGTGTGTGGTGGGGTTTGTTTGTTTGTTTGTTTGTTTGTTAGTTAATATACTTTTTACTAATTTATTCTCCGCATTAAATTATTCCTCATGAATCTGAATTTGTAGATTTTTTTGGAAGTAATCATGGCTGTGATGAGTTCATATAAATCAGCATCTTTATTGGGCCACTGTTTACATTTCTGGTTTTGCATTTGAAATACAGCATTTAACATGGCATTTGAAGTCGGGCTGATGAAGTTCATAAGTAACTATAAGAGTAACTGGCTGTTTAGAAGCATGCATGGAAATGCATGGCTGTCAGAACATATCGCTTTCTTCAATTAGTGTTTGTAGATTGATGAGCAGCCTGAATAAATTCCCTCCTCACAGTTTTTAGATTTTTTTCTCTGCTATTCAGCTTGCCTCTTTCATATTATTTAAAGAATGATAATTCTAAGCTGTAGTTTGGGGCTTCTTAATCTTGGGAGTCTTCTATTACTTAAAAATTTAATACTGGCTTAGCTTTATTGTGTGAAGAATTTTCCTTTCTTGGAGGTCTGATGTTGTGAAGGGGAAAATGCATACGAGAGTAATTTGAAATGCTATTTTTATTTTTTAGAGCAGTTTCTTGGGGTTTTTTTAGGGCTTTTATGTCATAATACTCAAGTTTTGGTGTTTATTTCTTGAATTTTGCATCTGTGCTAAAAGGAAAGCAACTTTATTTGTAAGTCCTTCCCAATAGCATTGAATTCTACTTACATTCTATTTATTCTAATTAGAATAGGTGGACATTCTGAAGAAAAGTAGTTTTCATAGCAAGACTTAACACAGACATGCATTCCTGTCTCAGCTTCAGTGTACTGAAAGCAGATTAGTATGTTTCTGCCATACTGCAATTTTATAACAGCTATCAGTTTATTGTCTGTAAGCTGCAAAATTTATTTTCTAAAACAAGAAGAAAAGCAATTTGAGACACCAAATTCTCTAAAAGAAAGGTGCAGTTAGGTTACTGGTTTAATACTCTAGTGTGCTATGTTGCGTGAACAAATTGAATTACAGGACTCAAATTTGTCAATAGGCAGCTTTTACAGTAACTACAGGGTGGTTTTATTATTTTTAGCAGATATATACTTTTAAAAACTCGTAAGTTCTCTTTCTTTTCTCAACTGTCTTGAACGTACATTCAGTATTTCTAAGAGATTCAGGGAAAAGATAATGTAATACAGGGTTCCTCTCTGCAATGTAAGAAATAGCAGTCTCTGTCAAACTCTTAAGACAATTTATCACAAGGGCACTGTTTGACAGAAATGACAGCAGGAGTTCCTGAACCAAGTCTCTTTTGGACTTGTAAGCTGATCCTTTCTGGGCCATCTGGAAATAACCCTGAGCAATATGTCATCTCTGTGAGCCCAGATTTTTTTTTTTTTTTTAAGCTTTTGTTTTTTAATAAGTCTTGCTAAGAACTGCCAGCATTATGCTAGTGCTCCAAAGAGATTTATTTGCTCTCCCTCTAAAATACTGATCATATGAAATGGTAGTTTAGGTGTTGAGTAATGAAACAGCAGCAATCTGGCTTGTCAGTAGAAGAGTACTTCTCCAGGATAATCATAATTGACAGACATGTTTGAAATGGTCCGTTTTTCTCCACCTTTTTTGTTTTTTGGACACATGAATGTTAGAAATCAGAGTTATCAAAAGTGCAAAAATTTACTTTAGAGTACAAGATTTCTGGCAACTTTTCCTTGACTGAGTTCTCTACATCCAGATTTTCACCAAAGCCGCAATGTGAATTGGGAGTAAACTTGGCATAATTTCAATAAATTGGCAGAATTACTGATGGTAAACAAACTGTTAATTTGGTTTGAATTTGTCCCTCCTCTGACTGCATCTCTTCTAGTTCTTTGGAGAGAAAAGGTGACTTGTGGGGGGTTGTTGTTGTTGCAGTGTTTTTTGGGTTTTTAAAGCAGACTGTGATTGACAGGGTTTTACCCACAGAAATACAGCTGATACATATGCCTTGCCCAAAGCAGTGCATTTATGAAGCACTCAGCTTCAAAACATTCTGGGTCTGAACATTTCCAACCCATCCCTCAAACTGGGTTTTGATACAGTGTGCATGTCTTTGCCATTGGGTAGTTATTTGTGAGAATTGTTATGCTGTGCATACAGCCTGCTGTCTTGAAGTTGTTCTGAGAATTGTGCTGATGACCTACCTTGGAAGGCAACATTTGATTCCAGATTTTTAAATGAGGCATGCAATTTATAAAATTTTTGAATAAAATTGCATTCTGGATCGATGTGAACAAGGAGATCAGTAAAGCTCCCATTTATCTCTTCCAACATGTCCAAAAAAGAGTGAGAATTAAAGGTCCAAAAGCCTGGGATTTATTGTTTTCTGTGCCAATTGAAGGCTGTCTTCATGTGCAGTGTACAAAAGGCCATTTGGTTGTTACTGAAATTGCTGACTAAAATGCCCATAGCTGACACATTTGTCAGAAGACTGACAAGCATCTGATTCAATAAAGTTTTCCAGCCTTTTGTTTGACATTTTGGTGATTGGTTATCATTGTGAAGGGGACCACTAGTGAATTATTTTCATTCTGTAGTGCATACAGATATACTTATAACTTATAACTTACTATAACTTATTTTATAGCTCTACCCTTGCTAAAACCTAAAGCAACATTTTCTTCCTCTCTACATGCACTTAGATGAACTTTGTTTTTAGCACTACCACTGTTTTGAGAGAAAATGCTTCTTTAAAATCTGTGAGTTCTCAACACGGCAGATTACCATCATCACTGCAGGCAGATGATAGCTAAATCTGTGGGTTATTGCCCAGCATTTCATTTTTTTAATGCCTTCATGTGACAGGACAAGCAGTTCATGACTCCCACAGAATGTCCATAACAACTACAATGAAGTGTAAGCCTCATGCAAATATTATACCTCTTGTGGTAGAAAGTTAGTCTTTGAGGTTCAACAGGTATTGACAGATTTTAATGCATCAGCTAAGTAAGCATTTGTAGAGTGGTTTAATCCTGGATGCAATAGAACAATTATGCTGGGGATTGTAATGGGCTTTCTTTGTCTTCTCCTAACAGAACATCAGGTCTGGGTGAAAAGTATTAATACAAAGTCTATTACACTGTGTTAAATTAAGACATTGAAGAAGAAATCTGTCTTCCTAGGTTCTTGTATTGCACTAGATATATCTGGTCTTCAATATAGTATTTGTAGGCAATCTTTTACTGTGTGAAGAATGCAGGAAAGGTAACTCTGGAGGGGATAGGAAGCATCTCTTTCCAATTGTACAGCATCCTGTGTGTACAACCTAAAGGACAAAAACCATTATTCTGCCTCTGAGTGTTAGTGTGGCTCCAGTTTTGACTTTGAACTAAAAGCTTAAAGGATTTGTGTTCCAGTTCTGTATGTCTGTCTCAGTGGAGATGATGGAATCAGAGTCACAGAATTGTTAACATTGGAAAAGACCTCTAAATTCATTGAGTCCAATGGCTAACCCAGCACTGTGATGTTCAACACTAAACCTTATGCTCAAGAACCACATCCACATGGTTTTTGAATATTTTATTTTCCTTAAACTAATTCTATGAGGTGGTTTACAATTTCGTCACTGCTCACTCCCCACTATATTTCAAGATAGGGTGTACTTTTATGATGTCTCAGGGTTACTATGCAATCACATTCGTTGGTGAATTTGGCTAAGAACCACCCATTCTTCAGACAGGCATCATCTCTATCAAACACATCAGTTCTCACAATGCTGCACTCCAGACTTTTGAATAGCTCAAACCAGCATTAAAGCCCTTTTCAGCACCTCCCACAGTCCTGATTTGATGTGCCAGACCCCCGCAGACCTTCTGTTATTGTGATCTGTTTCAGCAGCCAAAAGGATGACACTGGTTCTGAGGGGAATGAAAACTCAACATGAATATGCAATTTCAGAGCCTGTAGAACACTTTGGATCTGCTTCTGGGGTTGTCATGTTTTATGCTGACAATACTGTCATATTTAATGCTAAGAAACTGGTACAGGATTCCTGCTTTTCTTCAGGCGCAGGAGAACACCTTTTGGCAAAATGAGAATCTGAAATGAGTAACCTGGAACAGGGAACTCATCTGATAAGTACAAAAAAAAGTGGTTAGACTTTCAGATTCTTGGATCAGACGGTGTCAAGAGTAATCTCAGAGGTATTTCTGACACCAAGCTGTGTTTTTCTTCTCCTTTGCCTACTGCCACCTAAAGACAATATTCAAGGCTAAATTTAATTCCTGTGAGAGTGAAGTCACACCTTACAACTTTGGTTTTAAGAGAACTTTTTCTTATTATGTTTATGGTGCTCACTCCTGGGCTTGGGAAGTTCTGTTTGTATTAATATCTACAGATCCAAAAGAAAATCCATTTTCGCACAGCCGAAGCATTTTGTACCTTGACAAAATGCTGCATTAGAGCTCAAGCTGTGTCTGGGACCTCCCAGAAAAATGTCTTCTATCACAGCACTTACTTAGTACAGCTCTGGAGCTGAATCCCAGTCTTTTAAGGTTTGCATTTCCACAGAGACATTCACTATGGACATGACTTGCTAGGATAATCCTTCAGTGACTGTCTCAGTGAAGGACATCAAGATCCTGATAGCTGAGCCTGGAGTTCTTTCAAAGTATCATTTGTGTGGACATGGATGTAGGCAGTGACTGGAAGAAAGATGGATGCATCCTAGTAACTGCAGTTTGGTCATAAATGAAGCATGTGTATGTTAATGTTTTGAAGAATTCCAGTTGCTGATAAGTAACTTATTTTACGAAATATGGACTGGGTCAAGGAATTTGAACAACACAAAATATATATACCTTGATGGGACCTACAAAAAAATCCTAGGACTACAACTTCTTTTATCTTTGCTTAAATGCATTCATTCGCAGTTGCAGAAGTGGGGAGAAGGCAGATATGGGCCTCTGATGCTTTCTGATAGAGCACTGATTACATTTTTTTATCTCACGTGTATTTGTATTTCTAAAGGAGTGAGAGAAGTACATGTCCTCTTTTCAGTCCCCATTCCAGTGGAAACTGGTAGTTTCTCCACCAGTACTCTCTTCCTGGATGAGTGTCTGGGATGCTTTCTCTATTTCTTTGACAGCCCCATTAGTAGTGACTGAAAAGTTTAAAAAAATTTTGAGAGAAAGACTGAAAAAATTGAAGTTGTTTTAAGGTTAGTAAATAATTTAATTAGGATATCATAAAACTGCATTATAAAGCTTTTTTAAAGATTTCTGCATTTCAGGACTCTGTGATAGGTTTTTTTATTCCTCATCAGTGTCTTGCATCATCAAAATGTCATAAAATTTTTATGATTACATATAGACATTGAGAAAAATATCTAGTGACTATAATTTGTGATAGAGTTGGAACTGTTTTATTGTATTGCAGCTTTAGTTTTTCCACTACTGATCAGATTACAAAATTAAAACTGGGACAAGGATTTGTTTTGAATTAAATCTGCATAGTGACCTTTGAGTCCACTTGATTCAGAGATGGATGAAACCCTGGGTATGTTTTGAACTGAGAATGTGTGGGTAAAATGTGTCTTTTGTAAGCTGTCAGAGAGGATGTCACTATTCATTGTTTCCTCAGGAGCTGTAACAGGTTCCCCAAAACCAGGAAATGATGGGAAAGTAAAGATTTGAATAAAAACACTGACTTTAATATGAACTTTTCCTACTGTAAGAAAGTTTGGTAGGTATAGGCTTGTCTGATTTTAACCTACCATAGACTGATTGCTGTCAAGAGCCATGTAAAGACAGCACTGATAGGGGTAAGTGCAGATGACCTAGAGCTTGTTGAGACTGACACTTGAGAGAGAATCTGAAAGAAGTGCTATTGACATGAAACTCCAACTGAACTTGAAATAGTAGTCTTGCTTTATGGTGGAACTTATTTTATACCTGCAGCACCAAAAGGGTCACTTAGCTTTGTCTACCCCTCTGCTTGCTGTTGTTATATATAATGTTCACTTTTGCTTTTGGGATGTCTGCATGAAAATCTATTTATATAAAAAGAGGTGTGAGACAGATAGTCCTTGCCTTTATGCCCATTTACTCAGCTGAACTGATGCCCTTTAAGAAGCATGATTTCACTGTGTGTTTCAGAAAGACACATTTCCTAGCCAAGACTGACTTCAGAGAAGTCTGCAAAACACAAGCAACAGAAGAAGAATTTCAGGAGAACCTTTTGTGTGACAACAGCACCAGAGTGGGACCATGACACAGAGAATTGCATCTGCCAGTGGTCTGTGACTGTGCCAAAGTTAGTCTTTTAGATGTCTCCTTTCTATGGTCTTCTCTCTGAGCTTGGGGTGGAGTTCATGATGGGCCCAAATGGAGAGAACAATGAAGGCATAGTAGACTTCCTTTGTAGGCACTGAAAGTTCTGCTAACAACCATTCCTGTTCTTGGAGTTCAGAATGTAATTTTGCAGCATGTCCTGCTGTACTGAAAAGAGCTCCTCTTTCCTGTTTCTTGTGCTTGATAGGAAGAAAGTTGCTTTTGTCTTGGATTTCCAAGTTTGCATCTATCTTAAGCATCTAAGCATCAAACCAATTTCTTCTTCCATCACCTCTGACTTGGGGCTTTTTTGTCTGTTTGAAGACAATGGAGTTACCTTAATCTCAAGTGTTTTCTTTTATTATTGTTTCTTTCTATTTCTGACATAGCCCCTTCTCAGGATGTGTCTTGGAGCTTCATCTAAGGCAAAGAACTTGGGTTCTTGTGACATCTGACACTTTGCAGCTGACATATTGACAAGTGCTCTTTTTCTGTCTTGAATTAACCTGGATTCTAGTTCCCTCAATTCAAATTCTGTATTGAGAACTTGTTAGTGTCTACCACTGATTTGGTTTCTTGTCTCTTTCTGGTTTTGTTAACCATTAGGGAAAAAACCCCAAACCAACAAAAAAACCCCTCCAAACCTGTAAGCTTGAATCTCATCCTTATATTTCAAGGAATAATCTGCAAAGTTTTAGAAGCTTTGGTTTTTCCAGAACCATGGAAACAATTGGAAGGTTTTTTTGATTTGTGTCAAAGATACAAATTTATTCATACTAACGTATTTATAGAAAGGTCTAACCCTGAAGTTATGTCTTCTCCCTGATGAAGAAATGCAATAGGAGTAGAAGCACTGTGGTCATATGATAGAATGCCTAGTCTTGTGTTCTCACTGCCTTTCAGTCTGCTGACCTGAGTGCTAAGCAACCAACTAAATGGTGTCAATCACAATGCTGCCATCCTGCAGTTAGACAAAATGAATTTCTTCCATTTGCTCTGTTATGTGCTGCATGGTTGGCATCAGTTATTTTCCTTCCTCTCTCAATCATTTTCTGGCTTTCTGTGATGTTACAAAAGGCAAATTTGCATAGCTAGTGAACAAAAACAGATTTGTGGATCTGCCTGCACTCCACACTATTAGAAAGAAAATTACTTTTGTACTAATTCTACAATGTCTTGCACAGAAAATGGTGCATTGTTGGAATTGTATATGAGTGAATAATAGCTGAGACATATGTTTACACTGACTGTTTCTCTCAGCCCTGCTTTCTGTTGTACTTCAGGTAGTAACATGACTCCTGCTGCTATTCTGTTCTGCTAGTTGAATAATTCTCATAGTGTTAAGTCTTCGAATGATTGCGCTTTTAGTGACTTCTAGCTAAGAATAAATATTGCTGTGCCTTTTGAATACAAAATGTAAATGACAGGATTCTATTAATATTTTAACTTGAGTTTTTATATAGAATTACTGTGTGAGAATAGTAGTAATTTCTCTTATTTATGCATTATTTTAAAAACATATTTACATATAAATATTAAAGGATTGTTTTCCTCATAGTAATCAACCTTAAAAGAGATGATAGACATTAATTTTATTGATCTAATGATTTAAAAAAATAGCTTCAGTATGATTTTTGACATTTTCTTTCTCCACGTTATGCTAATCAAAGACGTTAGTGCACCTGATTTTGATGAGTGTGAGTTTCTTATCAACTGAGGTGGGGGGATTTTGTGTGGTGTAAGCTTGTACTAATTCCCTGAATGAATGCATTGTAACATCTCTGAAGATTTTGTGGGTAGGTCCTTTGCAATTAATTTCTTTTGTTTTCTTTGTAACACTAGTGGGTCACAGGTATTTTCTATGGAAGAAATGTAATTTTATATTGTGGTTTCATATGTTCTTCTACAGATTTACATCTGTGTCCCATACATCTGTAAAATCAAGCATTTATGGCTTGAGATTAAGACTTTTACCTGGACTACCATAAGAAATGGTAGTCCAGGTAATAATTTCTCATGGAATAAGCAATCACTAATAAGTATAAAACTGTTGACATTAACATGGAATTTCATTTAGAAATATTCATATTCTCCATTTCTACAGCTACAGCTTTGTGGGCAAAATGATAACAGGTGGGATTTTTTGTAATGACTTACTGTGAGTACAAGATTCCTCATTCTGACATCATGTGTAGATAGGCATATTATGAAGTTAAATATTTAAGTGTTAATACTAAATGTGCCTTCACATAATTGCAGGTACCAGTAACATATAGGTGCGAAATTAAAGGCAAAGGTTAAAAAAACCCTGCATTTCTTTCATCTCATAAAAAAGCTAGAAACAAATGTACTCTCTTTTTTTCTTCTTCTTCTTCTTTTTTTCCAAAATAAATTCTGTGCAAGTGAATTTAAATTCTAAGAAACACCTCTAACCACGTGAAGATCTAGGCTAATCCCTTAGCAAAATGGATATAGAACTTTTTTCCTGTAATAGTAATAATATTGGCAGAGATGAAATTGTCAGGATAGCTATTAATACCCCAAATTAAGCCTTACCCATAATCTTCAACATCCTGAAGATAGTTCTTGATATATCCTTTGGGAAATTCATATAAAATACTTTGCGTTGTTTATGTCTGCTGAGTTGTAGCAAAATGCAGCACACTTCTTACTCTACCTCCTATTAACTGGTTTTTGGCAGTTGGAAATTTTTGTAGCCCTGTGAAAAATAAATGGTATGCATATTTTAAACTATGCAATAACATCCCATATTTGGGGTAATTTACATGTGTCAATTAGAAAGGCTCAATTCAGTCCATTTATTTGGGAGCTGCTGAAAAGTAGAAGTGGCAGCAATTGACAAGTTTAATGCTGGAAAAAGAGAAATGGGTGTACTGGGTTTATGGGTAGATTCTTTTGGGACAAAAAAACCTGAGGTTTTTTTATTTTCCCAGTAAGAGCATGGGTTTAAAGAGTAGCAACCTGAAGCCATTTGTGAGCATAATCAGCAGCACTCATTACTGGCTGCTAACGGATCTGAATTTTAACTGGTAGAGGCATATGTGTGTAGAGTTTTAGATGTCAGCAAAGCTTACCAATAAAAAAGGATCTATCTAAGATATTTTCAGTATCTAGTATTGTTCACTGAGGCACCTACTTCTCCTTTGCATATCTAGGTTGAAAATTCCTGTGGAAATTTTACCCATCAGCTGCCTTCTAGATGCAAACAATTAAGGAGCTTTAATTTTCAATAACTCTTACCATCTGTCTGTGTCTCATTCTCTTATGTATTAGAGATTGTCTGGATGGTCCTGATAACATAAGATATAGTTTAAATCTTTACTTGAAGTTCAAGTCAAATGTTAATTGGTGGTTGAATAATTCTGATTTAATTTTCTGGTCTGCCATATCTCTTTCAAAACAGATGCTGTGCTAAGCAATGCTATTCTTTTTTTTTTGTCTAACTGGGCACATGATATGCTTGAATTTTTAAAGTAAAACCTTCCTTTGATAGAATTCTGTCTCCTATTCTAAGTCTAAATTTTATACACTTCTGAAGAAGCATGAAACCCAGGCAAAAGTTTGAGTTTGTGTTTTTCTTTAATGTAGTATGGAAGAATAAATATATAGTGCTTTGAAGGGAACAATGTAAATATAATACAATTCAAATAGCGTTAACATTCAGCACTAGTTTGTATTTTCAGTACAATATCTTGAGTTCTAGAAATGTGTATGTGTACGTTTAGTGGCCTGCCTATGCAGGAAAACTTGCAGAACTAAGTCTTTAAACATTTCAAGGATCTAAAGATACCAGTCAGATAAAATTGTACATTTCCAGACAATGTTAATGAAAATGTTAAATAATTCACACAAATCATTGCATAGAAAATACTTAGAATAGGTTTTGTGAAATTTATTTTCAGTCTTGTAATATACCCACTGCCATTTTTTGAAAATTGTAATTTAAAATGCATAATTCAGTAATGCTTATAGGAGTTATTACCCTGAATTAATGCTTTAGCATTTTAGAATGTTCGGTATAAAACTTTAATGTCTTTGTTTTTATTAAAGTGGTTTCAGAAAAAATCCCCAACATAATTTCCTTCTATTTGAGAGATCTTTATGTCTACTATTCTTAAAGAAATAAATTAGTACAATGCCTTTTTCTGTATGTCATTATTTAAGCCATGGTCTGGCAATGCCCTACTAACTTGAAAAGTATCACTAGTTCAGAAAGTATCACTAGTTTTGCAGTTTCATGAAAGGGTTTATTGTCTGGGTCCAGTGTGGTGGGGAATTACTACCAGAGTGCACTGCATTTATTGCTGACATCATAATTTCTACCTGGCACCTCTTGGAACTTAACTCTCATTTGCCCTAAGATAGGTAAGGAGTCATTCTACTGGCAGTGGTTTGAAAATATCTTCAGTTTAATTGCTGGAATATTCTTAAACTTGTTTGTGTCCACAGAGTAAGAGGTAAAATCATGCTGGTAAAATTAGCACAACTCTTGGTTATAAAGGAAGACTCAGGTGTAAGTATGTGCAGAAATTGAACCAGCTCCTCCTGATTGTATTTAAAACACTGACAACCCCTGTGCAGAGTCTTATTTCAGCTTTGAATATCTTATTTTAGGTTCCAGTGAACTAAAGATTTACAAATAGAATTGAAATCTACTCAAAATAGAAATAAATCTAATTGAATAAAAAGGCCAATGAAATAAAGCACCAAAGACCAGCCACTTCCTGAGTTGTATCAGCATGAATATATCCAGCAGTTCCAGGGAAATGATCTTTCACCTCTGTGACACTTGTGAGGACGTATCTGGAGTATGGTGTCAATTTTTGGGTTTCCTAACATAAGGGATTGACGTATGGGAATGGGTCCACTGAAGGGCCATCAAGATTGCTGGGGGAAGTGGAGCATGTGAAATATGAGGAAATAACTAGGTAAGGGGAGGTTTGGGAGAGATCTTTCTGTTCCTTCAACTGACTAATTGGAAAATATAGAGAAGATGACGCCAGAGTACTCTCAGTGGTGTGCAATAGTAGGATGATATGCAAAGGACAAAAGCTGAAAAATGGTAAATTCTCATCAGATACAGTTTTTTTTACCATAAGTGTTATTATACACAGGGACAGGTTGCCTGGAAGAGGAGAATGTCCACTGTTTTCAGGGCTTGATGGGTCACACCCTGAGCAACCTCAGCTGATGAGGCCTGCTTTGAGCAAGTGTTTGGACTAGATAACTCAAGTCTATATTATTCTGTGTTTCTGTGAAAACATGCTACTTGGAAACTGAATGAGCATCTGTGCTGTGGTCTGCTTTGGCTTCACAGAATGATCTTAAAACCATTGTAATTTTATGTGTAGTTGGGATCTTCACTAACTCTTTTTTTTTCACCCATTTTCACCATTCTAGGATCAAGGTGATTAAAGTATGCTTAATAAGTAGTTTTGTGTCACTAAAGATGGACTTCTAAAACTGTACATGACCCAGGGACTTTTCAGCCTCTCTGGGATCTACAGGAAATTGTACAATTCAGACCCTGACTTGTGCTGCCCCACCTTCTGTGGCTTCAGGCTGCCAAAGATTACCATATCTGGGGAAATCCTGTTCTTTGTGTTTCTGGTGCTGCCAAGAGCAACCCTGACCAAAGCTGTTCCACCAACACTGGCTGAACCCACTCTTGGCCTGTCTTTCACAGGTCCTTGCTGGAGTGACATTGTCCTGTTCCACAGTATGGGATCTCAGACCATCAGGGAAGATACCACCTCTGCTCCAGTCTGTCATCTGAGTAGCTGGTTCTCCTGTTCTATTTCACACTTTGCCCCTAGTCATTTGATATAGATTCTCCTTGGCAATATTTACATCATTGCCTGTGATTGGTGTGGTGCTGTTTATTGAAATGTGTTTTCAGCCTTCAACCAGCTTTAGACCATCCTAGAGTTTCACTATCACGATTAATTGTACTCCTTTTCTCTCTCTCACTCTCCCTTCTCTTTTTTTTTTCCCTTTTATTTTTGGCCTTGTTTGAAGGAGAAATTCTCCACTGAAAACAGGAAATTAGCACAACCTATGTAGTGCAAGCTGGTTGCAGTACTGCTGTCACCTTTATGCAGACTGTCTATCCTGGTGCTGCCTCAAGTTCCTTGATGCTTGGACTTCTCTCCAAGCATGTGCAGGAATTTTTAGTTTATATTCTTTTGTTGGATGAACAACACTTGTTCGAAGATTTATTTTCTGAGGGTTTTTAGAGCACTAAAGAAGGTGACTCACCCTCATCTTGTGGAAGCAAATACTCTGACAGACATAGAATTTACTAGCGACTTGGAACCACCTGCCCATCTATGAGGAATCGCTGATCATGCCCAGAGGAAGTTCCTTCATTCAGTTTTCTGAGATAGACATGAACAAGCATTTTGTCATTTAAGCTGTTAACTGTACACAAATGTTACAAATTACATGCCATTTTGCTGGTCACTTTTGCAGGGGTAGGGTGTACTGACATTATTAAAAGTGACAAGTATGTCATACAAAAGCATGAAAAAGCTTTGAAAATATTGGTGTTTCACTTACTTAGTAGTTCAAGATATTTGATAATCAACTTTTTGGACAATATTTTTGACAGTATTTTATGCTGGGTTTGGTCTCTTTTCCCTACGATTTCCCTGAGATCCAGGGTCAACTTTATTTGAGGTAAGATGACATTATAAAATTATCTGTGAGCTTTTTCACTCTTCCAGAATTTTCTGGGAGTTGGTTTCCTGTCTGTTTTCATATCAGGACTGACGTAAGAATTTCTGCTCTAATAAGGATGAGATTATGAACAAGAAAAGAAAAAATAAATGGGTGACAATAGAATATGTTTGAGCCTGTTTATGGTGTAAGTTAAACCTTAATATTGCTGACTTTTATCTCACTGTAACAAAGGCAGAAAGCAGCAGGCACTGTATGACTCATATCACCTCCCAGAGCTTCATTGTGTTTCTCCCCATGCTGGCTTTTAGCAGGGAAGAGGGAACATTAACATTTTGCAGCACAAGCATTCTGCCCCTGATGCCCCAAAGTGCAGGGCAGGCAGGCTCTGTCTTGCAACAAATGGCACTTCACACAGGTCATGTTAATTGCATTGCTTATGTGACTAACTCTTGTGGTTTAGGAATGGTGTTCCCCAGTTTAGTGCTCCCACTAAGACTCTCTAAATCACCATCACTCACTCCCTGTGGTGGGATGGAGAGGAGAATTAGAGGCACAAAGGCAAAGATCATGGATTGAAATAAAAACAATTTACTGGAAACACGAATGAGATAAGAAAACAAACACTAACAGCAAAGATATGAATAACCAAAGTGTACAAGAGAGAGGTGAGTGATTCACATTCAAAATGTTCAGGATTGGGTTTACCCCACTTCTCTCTTCATCATGCTTACTCCACCAGAAGGAACCCCTTCTTCCCCCAGAGGAGACTGTCTTCCCCATGCCCTCGGCAATGGCATGATGTAGTACAAAATAATCTGAGGGTCCTGGCCACGGCCCCACCTACCTACTTCAAGAATTAAACCTGTCCTGGCCAGAACCAGGGCACTAATTTAACAGTAACTTTTGATAAGAGCAGGAAAATGTGCTGCTGGCAACAATGAGCTTGAAAGATAGCAGGCAATTTTTCCATGAGTTTCTTCCTGTACCCAAGATTTGAGCAGCAGCAAAGAGATGTTTAGTCATATGTCAGAGGGTGCTGTGTTTTAAAATCAGACCCTGATTGCTCCTTTCTTTTTTCTTTTTTTTTTTCTTTTTTATTGCAGAAATCCATAATAATGAAGGAAATGCTAGAATTTATCTTTCTTTAATCAGTGTATTTGTTCATGTACTTCTGAAATAGGCTTTAAGTTTTCTTCAAGCTTAGGTTTGAATTATTTCACCAGCAGTGCGTCAAAGCATCACCAGTAGAGATCTGAAGCTAAAAACCCAAGGCAGTGAAAGCTTAAAGGAAGGAAAAGAAATGTCAGTAATTTTGTTTGCAATGTCTGGAAATTTCCACTTTCCCTTTCCTCTGCAAAATGTATTCAGAGAAATGCTCCTGAAACTGAGTGCTCCACACAATGTGTCCAAGCGCTGTTGGAAGAGATTTGCATTCTTTAACTGGCCAGAACAACCACAATCATTGTATTATATGCATTTGTTAGCAATTCTTCAACTTAAGTAATAACAGATTCAAGCTTCCTGTTGTCAGTTTTATCCTAATAATATTTTTTTCTTTGCTTGTTCCCTTCAGGTTCTTTTCCCTAAAGAATATAAGAGAACTTTTGTTTGTCTGTTTCTTTGCTTTTGTTTTTTATTTATTTTTCCCTGGAAGAAGAAGATGACCAGTGAGTTAGGAATACAGATTCTACTTAATTTTGACTACTGAGTCAAAGGCTCCTTCTTGCGGAATTTAGACTAAAGCCCAGCCATATCTAATCACATCCCAGTTCTTGAATCAGGTTATTGAACCTGGCTCTGTGATATTGTCATATTTAAGCTGATCTATCCAGACCTGTATTCCTGCAATATTTCTAGATGAAGTTTATTATTGCAGTACCTAATATAAAAAGTGCTTGAGTTTTAAATAAACTAATGGCTTACCTTCATTTTGTTTTTGAGAAAAAGGATGAAATACTCTCTTAAAAGTTTCTAAGCATTTAAGATTTAAACAAATTTGATGTTGGATATCTGTCAGGGATATTGTGATTTCACTTAAGTTGTAGCATCTCATTATTGTTGAACTTGTTGTTTTTCTTTCTTAAAAATTGCCCTCAGGCATTTTTATCAAAAGACTTAATTTATGTTTACTTTGTATTACACTGTTTCACTAAGCAGTGAGGAAAGTAGAAAATATTTGACAGTTTAGGAATTCCATGAAGTAATATAGCTTTTAAAGATCCATCTGGACCTTTACAGTTATGGAAGAACGCTTCTCTCCTCTTCCCACCATGAAGTTACTTTACTGTGGAGGTACAAATGTGTGTGCTACAAAGGGAAACTGGAACCGTATCAGAGATGGAATCTCTGTGTGAAAATACCTGTGATTTTCTCCCTTCTGGTATTCTCAAAACTCTTCATTTCATGATGAAGGAAATTACTGAATGTGAAAATTGGCAGGGTTGCTGTAAGGGATGTCAACTTCAGAGGCAAATAATATTATTTTATCCTATTTCTTAATCACTAATGGCTTGTTACCATTATGGATAACTTTATGGATAAGTTTAGTTACTTGAATTGAGTTCTGCTAACACTATGAGATGTACTGAAAACAAAGAAAAAAAATTATGCCTGGATATGTGCAAAAGTGGATCCAAATTAATGCTATATAATTATAATTGAAAATGTATATGTTGATTAGGTGGTACTGGTATGGTATAATCCTTCTGATATTTATCCACATTCACTTTCTTCTACTACTGTTTTACCTACTCATTCTTAAAGCAGAACACCTTTAGGAAAGCAATAACCTCCATGGCAGATATCAAAAGGTCTAGTTACTTCAGGTGGCTATTTTGTATTACAGCAGGTATGGAACACTAAATGAACAAGAATTGAGCAAGTATGGAATTACATATTCTTTTAGATATTGGTCATTAGGTACAGAAGCCTTTTTTTCAATTTCTATTTTGTGCTTTGAAAGATGGGACAATTGATGGTATCCAGTCTTTTGACTGCATACATAGGGAAATTTTTTCTTCTCTCTTCTGTCTGACTAGTATCTGGAGAACTGTTCTGTGACCTCCGTTTTCCTGGGAGTCTTGGAATCTTTCTTAGACACTCTTTGAGAAGACTGAATTTTGTGTGTGGAGAAATTTCAGGATTACTTCAAGTTCCTCTAGTGTATTTTTTGTAAACTAGGTGTGATACTTACTCCAAGGCAAGAAAGCAATACAATAGTAGTACGAATTTAAAAAAACCCCAATTCTTCATGTGGGTATTTGTTGTGCTTTAGGGTTTTTTTGGACGGTTTTAATAGCACCACACTAAACCCCAAATATTTAACCCACAACAGAGCTCTTTATTTCTGCCCATGTGCCAAGGACATGAGTGATAATGCCTTGGGAAATTAGCAGCTCAGTACCTATGCTCTCCAGGGATCATAAGTTGTAATCATGTGTCTCAACTTCTCTTTAGAAAAGAGGAGAAGAAACCATTTATTTATCCTTCAGGACCCTTTTCTCCAGGCACTCAAAATCGTGCCTTTTTCATGTATTCTGATGACATAGCACATTAGCAATATCTGGTGACATGACTAGATTTTTCTTTCCCTAAGCGCAGAAAGTATTGATATTGGGGTTTTATCTGATTTTTAGAAATTCTTGTCTCTGAGAAGAATGGGCCACTGTGAGGAAAAAAATCTAAGGTTGAAATGTTCGTAAATAGTATATATTGTTAGAAAAACGAGGGGAAAAAATTAAGTCAAAGAGAAGACATCTAAAAGAAAAATCTCGCATGAAGGTCAAAACCGCTACTGCCAAGGAAGATATATACAGTAGTCAGAGCTGGAGCTATGGCCCCAGTATTGCACAGCCCCATCTTCTCATTCTCAGAAACCCACTCCTGGATATTTCAAGGGCTACTATTCTGTACTCTACTTGTTGTCCTATAACTTACTACGCTGTTGTATGTATGGTCTGTAAGGTTAAGTTCATAATCTCTTACAAAGTCACTCAGTTTGCCTTTAAGATCAGGGAAAAAATTGTGAAGCTTCATTTGTAACCTGCGGTAGTTGCCAGTGCCTCTCTGCCTCGGCCAGCCCTGGCACCACAGCAGGAAGGGGTACGGCTTGGTAGCTAGAAAGAACCTTGCTGATCCCCGTGGGTTCTTGTTTTGCTTCTTGTTTTGCCCGAAGGAGTGAAGCGGCTACAGCAGGAAAGAGGGAGTCAACCTGCTCAGGGTTCAAACACTGGCTTTATTCATTCCCCAGTGGGGACAACCTCAGCTCAGGGTCCCTGCCTTGGCAGAGACTCCTCAGCAGCAGGAACCCTTAGCAGAAAGAGCAGGAAAGAGCCAGAACCCCCTGAATACAACATCCTTTATTGTGGGGTGGAACTCGGGGATGGGTTCAGCTAAGGACAAATCAGGGACCATGTTTGTATGGCTCTGCAAGTAAATGACACATATTATAACAAATCAATAACTCAGGCGGGGAGACAGCCCAAGTCTTGTCCAATCACTCAATGCCCTCACTGGAACTTTCTAGACTTTTGGGAGAGGCCCCAAAGTGATAGACAAGACCCAGGGGCTGTGTAACTTATGATTGACACATAACTAGGGTTGGGGTAAAATCAAAAAGGGGTAAAACATGGGTGACATGGGGCAAATCATGACAACTTATAAAAAACAATATAAAACAAGGAACAAATACATACATAAAACTGATAAAACCAAAACCACACCACTACAGTAACCCTGTATTTCACACAGGTTTCAATAATCCTTTATAACTCTATATAAAAGGAAATGTTTTATGTGTTACATTTATAGCCATAGTTGTCCTCAGTTCTTCAGCACATGAATGAAATAGGAGAAAAGATGATGTGGTATGTTTAATTTTGTCTCTAAAATCACTGTTGTGGATTTTTGAGGTGTTGAAGTCAATGAGACTTGGAAGTAGCTGTTGTGTGGAATTAAAGGGATACATACAAATCTACCCCTGAAATACAGAGTGTTGTCTTGTCTCACCTACAAATCAGGAGTATTGGTGAAAAGCAACTGGATATTCCCCAAACCTCCCACTTGGAAGAACTAGCTCACTTTACCTCTGAAAACACGGTGTTTGAAAGTTGCACTCAAAAGTGGGTATTAGTAGCAAATGGGCATAACATGAGAAGATATCTTTCTGAAGAACAGGTGGCAGCTGTTTTATTCTGATCACTCTAAGGTGTTGTTGAATGATTTTATTACCCATTTTAATGGTTAAATATAAATTTTTGTAAGTTTGTTGTAGTAATGCACCCCACACACCCAACAAATGTTTTCATATAGGGAAAGTTTAAAGTTCACCCCTTAAGGTAAAGAACCCAGAAAGTTCGATACTCTTCCGACAAGGATTGGCACAAGGCCAAGACAGAAGCATCTATTGGATCTTGTCACTGTTCTTCAAACCCTGTGTCCCTCTCTATTGGCTGTTAGCCAGGTTATCCCACCTAAAATATTCAGTATTTAAGAGAGAGCAAAGGGGAAAGAAAGGGCTTTTCGAGATGTCTTAGCAGGGCATCTGAAGTTTCTCAGGCGTCTGTGCTCAGCTTATTACTTGCTTTCTGCAACATTTTGTTTACTTTGCTATTTTTACTTTATTTAACCCTTTGATTTACAAAACATCATTGAAGAGCAGTCTCGTTGATTATTACAGCCACTTTCCTGCAAGACTGGACCTTCAGAGTGTGTGGGAGTCAAACCCACAGTTTGTGACAATAGTAGATACAGTAGTTTGTCTCTATTGAAAAATGTATGTTAGAGAGGAACTTGGGAAGAAGACTCCCTTTTTTGAGTTCTCTGTCTGTACAATGCTGAGCATCACACATGATGTTCACCCATGCCCAAAATCTGTGTGAGTGAAATTTCAGTGCTACTGAAATCAAAGGCAAGACTAATTTTGGTGGGAGAGTTTGAGCAGTGCTAACCATGTTACAAAGAGCCATGAGAATGTTACCCTCCCCCAAACCATCTGATAGTGACTGTGGCAAAAGGGGATCAAACAGGGAATTTAATCCAAAAGTAGCACAGAAGTCAGTGTCTGTAATTGCAGAAACCACAGAAAGCTTGGAAAGCTGGGATGTAAGCTGTGTACTTTGGAAAAAAATGAGCTCAGAGTTATTAAGGCACATTTACAACTCTGCATGACCTTCTTGTATCATCTTCTGCCTAACTGGCAACAGAAATCCAGACTGAAAACAGCAGCCTGAGGTCTTAATTTGTTTTGCAGTAACCCAGATTTATAAAAAACCACCAGAACTGTGTCACCACTCTGATGTTCTTCTGACAACATGGGTGATTCAGACCTTCTGCCTAAATACTGAGGACAAGGCAATAGTCCTTTAGCTTCAGGTGCCTAGGTAGAGCTAGTTATGCAGTCTCCCTTATGATTCATGGGGAGAAGAGTACAGTGCTAGGCTATGACCAATGGTCAGGTGTGTATCCTAGGATGAGACAAACTCTATTTTGATGTGCTTGTGTCTACTTATTGGCTATAAAGGTGCCCTAGGCAGCTATCTCAGATGTAATTTTGTGTTCAGTAGACATCTAAAGGTGAATGAGAATGAATTGTATCCTTAAGCCTGACTTAAATCCATGTCTAAGTGATTGCTGTGACCTTGTATTTCTGTTTTATCCTCATTTTTGTTGATTAGACCAGTATATTACATCAGAGCATGAGAGCTTTACCCAGTAACTTTGGAAACAGCCTGAAATGCAACATAAATCTTGTGTGTTTTTGTATTGTGGTACTTTCCTCCTGTCCGTGCAGTTTGTATGAAACAGAAACGAACAAGACTTTAAATATTTCAGTTTCCACTTAACACTTTTGTAGCACTCTAAATACTTCTAAGATTAGCATAGTAAGGATGCTTATACTGAGGTTTGCCATCCCAGGAATTGCACTATACCACTGGATATTAATCACTGCTGAAGAGATATATTTTAAGATCCTTCTGAATCTATTCATTCCTGCAGCCCAGCTTACTGACATCTTTGAATTTAGTAACAATAGACTTTCTCTTGCATTATTTAGATGATTAATGAAAATCTCCAACAATACTGAGCAGACTAATGTGGAGTCTTGTTAACCATGTAGCAGGACTGTGACTATCAGTTTCACACCCTTTGCAGATTTTGATCTTGGTTGGCTCATATCTTTGTGAAAATTCAACATGAGATCCTGCCAAAATGTTTATAATTTATAAATTGCGTTGCCTTTCCACTATTCATAGGGCATAAAATTCTGCTAAAGATGCATATTACTTTGATTTCATGTGACTTATTCATAGAAGGAACCTGTCTTAGCTATGATTTATTTTTTGTGCTATCGTTGCACTTAGGATATTTTTTTATTCTAACACTTCTCTAGGAATTTAACTTAATCAAAAGTTCCCAAAATCTTTCCTTACACCCTTTTTAAAGATATGTGCTATGTGTTTTTTTCCTAGATATTTTGTTTTTCCATGAGCTCCTAGAGATAGTAATTTAATTGTTGTACTTCAGCCAGGTTTTTAAGTATTTGTGTATGAAATTTGTCCAAACTGAACAGCCGGAGAGTATTTAATTTAGCTGAGCTCTTTCATCTCTCTTTAATGCTGAATTTCTATGCTACTAATATAGCCTCCTCTAAAACTGCACAATTATCATGGATAATAACTTTTTTTCTTTGTTTTATTAAAAATTTCTCCTTTCTGGTACCGTATGTCAGTTATTTCCTGTCTTGAGCAATGAACTCGTGGTATCACCCTTTTTTAATTATTATTAATATGAAGAAAGGAATAAACCGTTTGCTGTGTCTGGAAATGGTACAAATGAGCCTAAATTTCAGTAAGGAAATTCAGAATAAATGTTAGTAATTTTTTTAATGATAAGGGCACTGAAGACAAGGAAAGATTGTCTAGTGGGGCTCTGGGCTACCTCTCACTATGTATCTTTGAAAACAGGCTGGTCAAATTATCTTCTAGTTTTTTCTTGTTGGTTTGTTTGGGGATTTTTGGTTCTTTTGGGTTTTTTAATTTTTTTTTTTTTTTGTAATGGCAAAGGAATGGACTATTTACTGAAGTTATTTTTCTGTGGTGCTATGAAAGCTAATCTAATTCTTCTGGTGAAAAATCAGTCTGTAGATATTGTGAATTCAGACTGGGAGCTGTAGATTGTATTTTGCTTCTTTGTATTCTTCAGGCAACACTGTGCAAAAATCAGCCAGTTTGTCCATCTGCCTCTCGTATGACACTCCTCTGGCTGCTAAAGGCAATGTCAGGTTACATAGCATAGAGACTTTTGCTGAGGTGACCCATATATCCTAGAACAGATAGTCTGAATCTACAGAGGAGTTGTAATATGTTATAAATTTTTTATACCTGTGACCTTGACAGATTTTCTTTGGTTCCTGCAAACCTCTTACATGAGATCTTCTTTTCAGATCTCTTGAGCAGGAGGCAATGAAAGGTCACATTAGGCCCCTTTCAGCCTTCCTTGTGCTATAGGTTAATAATAAAATGGTATTTTCCAGACATTTTAATGCAAATCTGCATGTTATCTGCAATGCTTTTAATCTTGGCAAAGACTTCCACAGTTATTGCTGCATGAAGTATTTGGTTTTGGTAACACCTTCATTCTACAGCTTGATTATGTATGGAGTAATAAACTAACACCCTAGTGCTGCTGTGTTTGTGTTGATGTGGAGAAGAGCAGCTTTTTTTCTCTTTTTTAGCCCACATTTTTGTCATGGTATGTGAGACTGAAACAGAGCTCTTCCTTGTGGATACCCACAGGGAAAGGAGGATGGAGGGGACTTTTACTTCGTTTCACTCTTTCAGAGTTTAGACTTGATACAGCCTTTCCAATATTTAGGACATGGGGAAAAGAGCAGTCAGGGCTGTGGCTTTGCTGTGCTGAGCTGGCCAGTAGAGCATGCTGTTCACTTGGAAACATGGTAAGGGTATTTTTCCCCATTCAACCTTTGCCATGGAATTCGGTATCTTAATTTCAAGTTCAGCAGAGAACTGTGGCTCAACATGCCTGCATTAACTTTCCTAAAGTTCAGGTCATGACATTAATCAGGTTTGATCAATTCTGAATGATTTGGGATTCATTCTTAAATATCTTCTATGCTTTTAGTGACTGACATCATTGTAGTAGGAACTAGCCCGATACATCTTATTACCATTTAAAAATCTGGTATTCTTTTGTGTGTTTCAAACAGCAGAACTCTGTGCAGAAAATTAAAACAAAGAAGGAAAAAACTGGCATATGGGAGGCCTGTCTGTAAAATTCTGTAAAATACTGAATTGTCAGGAAAAGACAACAATTTTTGTGTTATTTTGTATTATTCCTCATCATCTCTTAGAATAATTTTTCACAGACTTTAATCTTTTAGAAATTCAGCTGAATTCCTCTCATAATTAACTGTCAATCAATCATATAAAGTAGCACAGATTTTTTTTTTTAATGTTAAACCTCTTGAAAGAAAGTGAATATTTGAGGGCATGAGAGCATTAGGATTTATAACATTTAAATATTATTATAATACATATTTAGAAGTTTTAAGTGGACATTTGATGAGGTGCACATTAAACATTTAAGTAAAAGTTTGGTTTGGGTGGAAGATTGGCTAAGTAAACATGTATCAGTTTAAAACCTGTTCTTACAGTACAAATTTCACTTATTTCAGAGGTATCCACCATTATCATAATAATTGCTCACCATTCTTTACTCTTAAATATGATGTGATTATTTACTACTTGAGTATTCAGAAGTCACAGAGGCTCATTCTGCCTTTGAACAGACATTCATATCTTTATAACTTTCTGGGTCAGAGGGAAGAAGGACAGAGGGAACAGTGAATAGAAGTATTTGCTTTATGCAAATCATTTGTAAACTCTGTCATGTAAATAAAATCTAGGACTCTTGAATTTTTTGAATGGTTATTTATCAGTGGCTTAGTAGTGGTGGGATATGCCAACCCTTTTGAAATCTTTTCAATGTATATAGTGGCTGTTTTGCCTAACAATGTAATTTATTTTTTTATTTTTCATTTATTTTTGAGCTTTGACTCTCATTGTAATGCTGCTTTGTGTTTCTGTTTTTATTCCTGTAAATACACTATGTATTTTTCCATAGCAAAAGCGTGTATATCAATTAAGATACTATCTTAGCACTGTATAGTTTGTAGTCTAAACATGTCTCTGGTTCATTTTGAGAAACAACTCAGATTCTTTGATTTTCCTCAGTTCTCCAAGAGCTCAATCCAGAGTGTATCAGTGGAACTGTAGCTGTACAAGCAGATGAATAGCAGAACCTATAGATTAGAAGAGTTAAGAAGCTGAGGGGAGAGTGTTTCCAAGTATTGTGGTCACTCCCTTACAACCAAGCAAAAAAGGATTGAGCCACAGACTAGAAACATTGTTTTTGTGTGGACTGCTGAGAGTTTCAGGTTACATTTTTCTGCTTCCCTGAGCACCTGGCATGTGCCAGGGCCCTGAGGGTACTAATGGGCCTTCATGGCTCTGACCAGTGTTGCTCTGTGCCTAAGCTGTGTTGTGTGTGTCTGTGCAGGATTCTGTCTTCTGCTATTCCCAATTTGCCAGTTGGATTTCCCAGCCTGACACCAGACCTGTTGTGCTGCCTTGCCCTTGTCTGGTGACTGCTGGTGAATTGTGCAGTTCTCTTGCTCTGTTTGCCCACTGTGGATCTGTGCCAGACTGAGGACAGACCCTGCCTGTGCTGTTATCCTCCTGGCTCCTGGCTGGTTGCCCCTCATGGATCAGCAGCACAGCCCTCCCACCACTCCTGTGTGACCTCCAGATCCTACAGGGGGCTATGGCTAGAGTACAGCCTGTAGCTTGTCAGCTGTCTTCAGTACCCTCTGCACTCAAACTAATCCCTGCTTCTTCAGCTCATTTTGAGTGAGATCATGGCGACTTTTAAGTTGCCTGCAGCCAACCTTTGCTGCCTACCCAAAGCCCAACCCAATGGATATTAGCTGCTCAGCAGAGATGACTTTACAGCCCTTAGTGATGGTCCTAGACCGGGCCACCCTCTGCAATGCAGCTGCTCAGTGGCCCCATGCTCCAGGAGTCTGATGTCCTGTTCAGTCCTTTAGAGCAGCTTTCTGGGGACTGTATTCATTCAACTGTGTCTAAGGCTGTCTTCCTGGAGCTCTAGCAAGGGAGTGACTTGGCTGCTGACAGCATTCATGAAGCTGGATGTGGAACCTGGATCTCTGTAATTGCTAGAAATTGTTGCTTTGCACCACAAGCCCCTATTTTTCACTTCGATGCAAGCTTCCTTGCTCAGCTCGATAATATCATTATATATATGAAAGCAATTTCTTGTTTCCCAAAAGTGGTCTGTTTTTTACTCAATGGTGGGACATTTGCTTTAAAGGTTAAGTTGCAAAGCAGAAAGATAATTGTCTTCACATCTCTTCACTCATGGTTGATTTTATTCATAAACCTTTGTGACTTCTGTTCTTAATGTGCTCATTCCTGGCATGAAATAAAACTGTTTACTTTAGAAATTGCGTAGTATGGATAAAGCTGTCCAGCCATTAAGCTTGCTCAGATACAGCTGGCTTTAAACACAGCAAAGATTGTGGAACTGTTATTACTTGATCAGATAGGAATATCTTCATTTTTAAGATATCCATTAAGTTACAAGAGCATTTGTTAAATTTCTTTCTATCCTTAAAAAAAATTAAATCTTTACAGTTCATGTCTTGACTTATTTATGGATTCATTTCTCCTATGCTGTCTCTGTTTCTTTCTAGAAAGAGATTTTTCCAAATGAGGAAAAGTAAGTTCCTTCTAGTACCATACAGAATTTGAAAATAAGTGGCCAAACTCGAATTTATTAACTTTGGGAGCACATTGTAGGGTTTTGCAAGCTGTTTTGATGTACTAGGCAGGCTTTCTTGGCATTTCCAAGAAATTAATAGCTTAGGACTGTAAGCTAGGATCAGCTTCTATTGTGTTGTCACGGGACATTTTTTATTTATTTTAGCCCAACATGAAAATATGAACGTCTATTATCCAGCTGAGTCTGTGAGGGCCACTGAATGTGGCATTGCATTGTTCATGAAGCTGATCAGTAATTATGGTTCACAATAAAGTGTTTCAAATTAAAAAGATACTGGTTCATCATTTTTATACTGCAGTTCTGTGTAGTGATAAAGTTTATTAGTACTTGGAAAAGATAGATTTAGACTGTAATTTTAGTCCTATAAAAATCAAAGTTAACATTCCTCCACCAGTTCATCCTGCCCCAGTAAATGGGTATGTGGGAGAGTTCTTCATCACATGCTTGTACAAAACTGTGTGGTGTGACATATTCTTAGATAATAAATGCATACTACAAAGGAATAACATTACATAAAAACCCATATTATATTTTGTTAATATTAATATATTTAACTTTGTCTGTGTTTCAGAATTGCAGTCCAGTAACTGATTTTAAAAATGTCAATTCAAAATGTCATTCTGTGACTAATGCTGACTCTTGGTAGGGTTGGGTTTGCTTGTTTGTTTGTATTATAGCAAATAACTGCTTATTTCTCCTGTGGGACCCTTCTTTCTCTGTGTTTTTCTCTCTGAGTGCTGAATGAATTTGCTACCTCTAGTCCAGGGCAGAGACTGAACATCTGCAAAGAGGAGGAAGGATCTCACTGTATGTACAATAACATTCTGCATATGGAATGACAGAAATCATGGAAAAACATGTACTAGAAAGTTATGAAAAACATTGTTTATAGGTGACAGGAATGGAATCTGATTTGTCATGCCAAACAATACACTCTTGATGGCCCTTAATGACTTCCCTTTAAGTCCTGGTAGCCCCTGCCTCAAATCACCCTCCTTTGTTGCACGGCAAATGTTGTACACATGTTGTATTCTATGTTTGTAGTATCAGGATAAAGATGTAGGGTTGGTTTGTTTTTTTTTTGATGTAAAATATTCTGGTTTGAAGATATGGATCACTATTACACTTCTATAACAAAGTTGGATTGAGAAAGGCTAAGAAAGCCTTTTCATTTGCTGTCTGCCCTATTTTTCTCTTTCACTAGATTTAAGGGCAAAGCATACAGTTGAAAAGGTAACAATGTTGTCTGTAAGAAGGTTGATGACTTTGTCCTTTAATAGCAAAGGGTGGAACAGGAACTTCCCATCTGAGTTGCAAAATAGATTGCCATTCTGTGCCATGATGATTCTGCATTGGGCTCTCATTTTCTGTAGAATGCTGATTGCCTGCTAGAATGTGCTTTTTACCTTTGCCCATGTTAACAGGCACAGGTAAAGGTTCTGAAAATCTCCAGATGTGGTAACTACTTGTGGACTAAATTATCTTATGCTAGTACTGGAGTATGCTGAAGGTCACTAGATGAGTATCATGCCCTTTTGCCAGCTCACCTTGGATAGATTGTTCTTTGGCATCTCTTAACTCTTGCAGCCTTACACCATAAATTCAGTGTCAGTTCCTGTCTGGTTCCTTTCCTCCCAGCATCTTTTCATACTGTTCTATAAAAGGTTGTGGACTTTTGCTAATGGTCTGGCAATTCTTTCTATAAGGCATTGTCTCCTTAGTCAGCAGTTTTTAAATGCCAGCTTGTGGTTGCAGTGGACTCTCTGGCTTCTCATCCTTCAAGCAATTATCTCCTTCCCCTCACCTTTCCTGCAACCTCTTTCTACAGCTGGTTGATGACAGATCATTCATGTCTACTAATCTGGATTACTCTTCCAGTTTTCCAGACAATATGTTTCTCCCATAATGCATCCAGCAAATTGTTGCTATTAACCAGTAATACCTACATGACTGGCTCATTCTGAAACTTTGGACAGTATTTATTGTTGAAAGTTCTCTATCCAGGACAGAAGAACTGTTTTTATTTCATACAGAAAAAAGTAAATATTAATATAATACATACTAAATGAAGATGTAAAAATAGATAAATAGATAAAAGCCCTATCACTCAACTCTATCATCTTCATTCAAAATAACTTGTCCTCCAAAAAGCCAGCATTTCTCTCTGAAGTGTTAGAGTTCTGCACAGACATGAGATCAACTAATCCTCTGTGTTATCATCTTCCTTACCATAGAAATAATCATGGAACCACTTTAAGCTTTTTTTGTGAGAAGACTATGTAGAAGTTTGTGGAACAGCTACTCTTGGAACTGTTTTTGTTCAGTGTTACTCTCTGTACTCTTAGTTAACCTTCCTTTAGAACTAAATTTGGGAATATCTCAGGATTTTATTTTTCAGATCAAAGCGACAGCTGGATCAGGTATAGCTGCCACTTTTAACCACATAACCTCTAGATCTGTTCATGCTGGACAAGTACAGTGCACTTCTCAACAGTTCTATCAGTGAATTCAAGAACAGCATGCTGAGGATTGCAGTTTTGTCTTCATCCCTGAAATGACTTAAACAACTGATGTATCTTTTCTTAATAAAGAAGTGGGGATACTTTTTCAGAATAGGGAAAACTTTTGGTGCTGCTACATTACTCATTGAAAGGGATCATAACTTTATTTCTTGTTTGATATTGATGTGCACTTGTTGCCACACAAGTCTTGGACAAGAAACTTCTTCCCCCCAGTTACATCTCTACCAATGCACAACAAGGAAAGTGGCCTTTCTGGATGTGAGTGAGTGAATCAAGGGGCAATTAATCTACAGTATATTACCTAGTAAAGGTAGGAATTTAGGTGCCAGCAAGCGGGTGTTGACTCTAGACTGGTGTTGAAACTCTTCTACAGTCCGTGATGCAGTGAGCTAGTCAGCAGTGATTTGTTTGACCCACATATCTGCTGTAGCATGAGTGAGGTGCTGTCTGGAATCCTCTGACTGTGCTGCTTAGTCCCTTCTTAACTACAGAAGAAATCCAGACACCTACATTAGGAGTTTAATTCCCTGCTTGGAGTTCAGCTGGGAATGCAGTCTTTCTGTCCTTGCTTCCGAGTCAGTTTCTGTATTTTCTCTGAGGCCTGCTGAACACAAAATTCAGTATAAAAATCCTCAAGCCAGGCAGAGAGCTGCAGTTGCATTCCCAGAGTTGTGGTTGTTTTGGCATACTCAGAGACAGTAATCACACTCTTGCTCAGCAAGGAGTGGTGTAGAACTCCCCCTTTCTGAATCTCCTTCAAGCTGCGGCATGAAGGATGTACCAACAAGAGAGCTGGTACGGGAAAGGCTGCTTTACACACCTGGGACACTTCTGGACATGTAGTTACTCTTCCTGGATTTGAGATCAGAGACTGAAGTACACGTAGTGTTTAGATGTCTGGGAGATTAGGTGTCAACTGAGTGGAAACCAGAGAAGGCACAATTCTGGAGTCTAATTGCTTTCAGTTTTGCTTTAGTCCCATTTTAAGTACCTACATTTTTTTTTTCATTTACTTCCAGAAATACTAATCTGCAGTAAGTAGATTTGTTATTAAACATTTCACTACCAACACCTTTCTGAAATGTGTTCTTCAATTTTTTTCCACTGTGAATAGCTTTATAATTTTTTAAAGTTATGTTACACAGTTGCTTCAAAAAGTATTTCTTCAGCCAGTGTTAATTTCAGACAATAGTGAAAAACAAGGGATCTTTAAATTTTCTTCTTTCATCTCAATTTTATAGATCACAATGCTCTTTTTCTTTCCATTCTGCTGCCTTTCATGGGCTTCTTCCTTTTTTTGATGCTGTCACACATCACATTCTCTACTCTTCTATTTATTTTTATATATATATATTTATTTGGCTAATATTTGCCTTTGAAGCTTTTAATTAAGGTTCCACTTTTGTGCTGCTCTTACAGCCCTTTCTTTTTTTTTGTTTCCTGGAGGGAACTATAGCTCATTTACTGTCATTTTCTTACATAATTTTCTTTTCAGAAGGTTATTTTTCCAAAAAAACAAAGACATCTGTTTACATATATTTCTATTCACATTATTCAATCTAGTGGGCATTATTATTGTCAACTATTGATTAAACTGTCTTTGTAAATAGTTCTACTGGATGTATTTGGCACGATGAGGTACTGTCTAATTGTGATGCAGATTTTGATTCTCAATACTGCTAGCTCTGTTCAGATGACTTAGATCATCATAATTTTTTAAGTGATTAATTGAATTAAATAATTCACAATTGTATGCCATCAGCAAATTTTTTTTTCTGCTTTGCTGTTTGGCCTCTTTTTTGCTGTTTATTATAGCTGTAATCGCCAAAACACCTACTGAGATAATAGATGGGCACAAGACCCAACTCACCATAGGGGAAATAATTGTTGGATATTCTTTTCTTCTGAATTTCTTTTTGTGTTGGGCTTGGGTTTTATTTGTACATTTTTGTTTTCTTTTTGTCCTGGTGGATATAAGTAGTTATGCAACATGGACAGTATCTTGCCCAAGGCTGATTTAGATTTGGTTTGGGAATGGGATTATTGTGTGTTCTCTGGGCAGAAGGGCTTCTGCTTGACAATAGCTGACGTCCTGGTAGTAAATTCCAGCTCCCTTCTACAGACAACCTTTATGTGGAAAAGAGTCCATGGTAGGTTTGAGTGTATGACTTCTCTGATAAACACACATTTAGTTTAGCTTTACAAAAATACACTTGGATATGTAAATTACGGCTGCTTGGAGCCAAGTCTAAGCTGCTTTCTGGATGTTATGCAAGGTTTAAGCAGTGATTACTGAGCATTTCCACAGAAGGGTAGCAATTACCACAGCAACCCTTACATTAGATGACACATACACAAATAATGAAATACTGGAAGAGAAAAATAAACCTAGTCTGAACAATACTCACAGATTAAAACTACTATGAGCAATGCATAATGAGGGGATCAGTGAAAATGAGGTGCTAAAGCTTTAACCTGTAAGGATGAGTAGGGGACAGCTGTGGAAAGGGGACAAATATCTGCAAGTTTAGGGCGCAAAAGCAAAACACGCCTCACCTGATGGCAGACCATTCCTGCTGGGTGGTCCTCTGTGCAATCTGTGTGCATTCCCTTTCCTCTGACTGTGCTCCTCTTGTAGGAGGAGTATACCTCTTACCAGATTTACAGATGAAAAATGACAGAATGGATAGGTTTGGGAGCTATGGACTAAACAGTCCATTACCTGCACCAGTGTGTTTCCCTAAAATTCTTAATCTTAATTGAAGAAGACTGAGAAAAAAGGGAATAGGACATCATAAACTGGGCTAGATCTGGAACCCATCTTCTTAAGAAATGTGAGGGTATCTATTGGTCTGTGCTAGCAGGCTTCCAAGGAAAGACTGAGGAAAGGTCTGGGCTGGAAACAGGAGGATTCTTTGATGCAAGTGGGTAAGCTGGGTGCAAAACCAGCTTCTTCCCTTCATGAGCACCTAAGATGAATTTTTATTACTTTGTTTTATGTAGTAGCTGTGCTTTTGTTCAGTGCATGGAACATGTTTTACTCCTCTTAGTGGTTGTTATTTGACTTCTTTCCAGATGTCTCCTTGAATTTCACTGCTTTTCCTTTTCAGACGTGTAAATACACTTCAGGGAAGCTATTATTTTCTGGTGACGTTAGGGACAGGAAGGCAGAGGAAAATGTGGATAGTCCTAGTTATCACTCACTCCCCCTTGTTAGTGTCTTTTTTGTCTTTTTTGTTTAAAGCTGTAATTTAATGACAAACCAGTTTTGATCTGGGAGCAGATGCAGCTTTCAGTACCACTGGGCACAAATTTGTGTGTGTAAGAGAAGAAGGAAAAAGGGAAACAAAGAGAGTAGGATTGGAAAGATACTCTACAGCTGAGAAATACTGACACAACTAAACCAGCTCTAAAGATTTCACCCCTTCCAGCCTTTTCTAACTGAAAATGAGAGTTCATGCCATGAGAGATATGGAGAAAGAAGGGAGTTACAAGGCATGTTGAATTCTAGTTTGATTCCAAACACAAAATGTGTTTTACTTCAAATATATGGTCTACCTATTTCATCACTACTTTTTTCACTTTTCTTTATATCTGCATCATTGCAGGGTAGTTTACCTTCTTAAAGCTGTAGTTTTCATATCTACTGTTTCTTGGGAGAGTAGGGAAAATCTTTACCTAGGCTTTGCTTGGTAAGTTCAATGAAGCTTCTATAAACTTACATAGTATATTTTATCAGTGATTTTGTGTGCTATTAACATGATTAACCATAAGATTTTGTGCATTATAAGTGAACTGTTATTTTATTGAATGCACTAGTAGCAGTCATTTAGGATACTACTTAGAGATTTTGACAATTCAGCATGGTAGAGAATAAATAAAAACTAAGGAGATAAGCTAGGACTGAGCAGGACTGACAGCAGAATGATATTCATTATCTGAACACTAAACAAATTCTAGTCATTATCTGAACACTAAACAAATTCTAGTCATATGAGGTTTTAAATTTACTTTTCTTCCTCTTACAGAAAATTGGTTAAAACTGCTTTTTTATCTACATCCGAGAAGTTATATTGAGGAAGAATGAACTGCCATGGAGCTTGCTAACACCTTTTACATTTTAATTTGAATTTTCCAACTAATTTATTTTTTAACTCAATGGATATTTTCAGGTGAAAATAAGTTTTGATGTTTGATGAAGTTAGCGCATTTCAGTATCTCTGCTTTTAAACATAATTCCATGCATAAGTATAGGTATAAAAAATACAAATCAAACAGATTTATTTTCTAAATGTCCTCTCAGATATTTTTTAAACAGAATTCCCAATTTAGTGACTGAATTTGAAAGCAAGCAGAATTTATCTCTGTTAACTACTGATTTTCTTTACAGTTTTTCTGGGGACATTTACAGGAAACTGGGGAGAAATTAATCAGAAAGTGTTAGATTAGACTTGAAATACTCTTCCCTCAGTCATAACATGCACTTAGAAATTACGAAAAATTAAGGGACTCTAAACATGACAGTAGGAAACAGGATATAGAATTTTAAGCTGTAAGTAATTTTCTAGTTTCCTTTTCAGAAAAATTTAATTCTGAACTATTTACAATGACTAATTTATATATATATATTTAATAGTCGTATATCAACCACTGAAAGCCTTGCAAGATCTGACTTGTGCTTAGCCTTTTGCAGAAGATACAAACCAGTCCAGTGGGCCAGCTGAAATAAAGGGATGAACAGGAGATACGGTCAGTTAGGAAACTGGACAATGCAAGTGTTGCCAGCTCATCTCAGAAGTGTTCTCATCTGGCTGAGGGATCCTGCTCTCATTTGCTCAGTGGATAAAGATGCTGTTGCATCTAGCTTGCCATCTCAGAACTTGCCATCACCTCTTCAGACTTGGTGAAACTTGTGCACAGCATTTTTAGGTTCAGTTCATGGTCTGATGTCTTAGCACAAACCACACCTTCATTAGTGCTTTAAGCTGATATTCTGCACTGTGAACTGGAATAATTGAGTCATGCATTTCCGTCTGTTACAGTGTGCTAACCTCTGTAGAAGAATGATGTGGGGAGCTAGGAATGGGGGTAGATTAAAACTGCTAGTTTGTCATCTGTCAGAACCCCAATTCATGAGTCTAAATCACTCTACTTGTAAACCCCACTCTCCAACAATGAAAAAACCACCAACAAACAAAAAACTCACAAAGTATCACCCACCCCCCTCCACGTGTCAGTTCAATTAATTAATTAAAATGTTTTCCAAATGGAGCTTGATATTACATATTTATATGATATGGCATCATGAAAAAGCAGAGTGCAGCCTGGAGAAGAGAAAGTTTCAGAGTCACCTTATAGCACCTTCCAGTACCTAAAGAAGACCTACATGAAAGCTGCAGAGAGACTTTTTCAAGGGTATATGGTGATAGAACAAGAGGGAATGGCTTCAAACTGAACTAGATCAGAAACTAGGAAGAAATTCTTTTCTGTGAGAGTGGTGAGGTATTGGCAAAAGTTGTCCAAAGAAGCTGTGGCTGTCCTGTCCCTAAAGTGTTCAAGGCCAACCTGGCAGGGGCTCTGATCAACCTGGTAGTGGAGGGTGCCCCTGCTCATGGCAGGGGCTTGGAACTGGATGATCTTTTTGGTCCCTTCCAACCCAGGCTATTTTATGATTTTTTGATTCTGTAATTTTATGATTACACCTGATGACCTGAAAATGCTCTTAAGGATGGTTTGAAGAGTCAATGCCACTTGTGTAAACAAGTTGCATCAAGTTTTTTTCTGTTTTATTTTTACATTCTGGTTACTTGCATGGATGTTTATCTTTGGGCCTCATGAGTGGTTTTTTCCCTTCAAGTGTCAGGTTGTTAGAATTAACACCATACACAGTTTTCACTTCTGTTCTTTAAGAATTGTTTTCCAGATGCTTTTTCAGGTTCCTGAGCTACTCCAAACTTTACTGCTTGCACAGTTGACCCCATGAATTTACCTTCATGTGTCACAAAACCTTCAGCAGGTCCTTTTCCCTTCTACTGACAAGTGTAGTCAGAAAAATTTGAGAGTTCCCAGAGGGCTTTTTTTTATAGTGCAGCAAAAACATAAACCTAACTATGGTAGCTCTAGAAAGAGTGCATCAAGAAACTTGCATTTGCAGCCCTGCACCAGAGAGGGAATGAGAGAGAGAAATCTGAAGTGTGCTGTGTTGGTGGCCAAGACTTCCTATCACCCTCAGCCTGGGTTCAGCTGGACCAGCTACTTATATTTCTCCAAGAGTATTCCTCCCCCATGCTATTTAGCACAAAGCAGCATCTTGGACCTTTCATGAGAAATGTAAGCCAAATCCAAGGCTGAACTGAAAAAACATCCATGAGTTTCTGTGATGGCTGAGTAGATGCCTCACTCTCTTCCTCTGGCCCCAGTGGAGACCGAGCATACATTTGCTTCCATGTTCTACTGAAACAGTCAAACTGAAGCTGCCAAATGCTGCCANGAGTATTCCTCCCCCATGCTATTTAGCACAAAGCAGCATCTTGGACCTTTCATGAAATGTAAGCCAAATCCAAGGCTGAACTGAAAAAACATCCATGAGTTTCTGTGATGGCTGAGTAGATGCCCCACTCTCTTCCTCTGGCCCCAGTGGAGCCTGAGCATACATTTGCTTCCATGTTCTACTGAAACAGTCAAACTGAAGCTGCCAAATGCTGCCAGGAGAAAATCCTTGGGAAAATAGATGCTCAGCTGAATGGGAGTCTGTGCAACAGGCAGGGAAAGAAGGTGAAAGCAAAGATAGGAGGAAGGCAGGAGGAGCAAAATCATGTTTCAAACAGTTCTTTTGGGAAGCTGTTTTGGTAGTTTCTGAAAGCATTTAGAGCAGCAAAGTGCTTTGCAGTTTATTTCAAGATATGAACTCAACTAAATGACCACCCTCTTCATGGGGACTCACTTTAACCACATCTAACTGATATTTTCCAAAGATCACTTCTGTATTCTCTCTGTAGAAAGATTTTACATTTACTTATTTTCAACAATACTCCCTTGTAATGACAAATATGTCTGTTCCTCCTGTTTTATAAATGAAACACCATTATTTTCTTTCTCACTTATGCCTGTGAATCTAATATTTAAAATGGCCTAATTCTCCTCACAGTGAGACAAATAGGCTCCAGGAAATGGATAAAAATTACTGAACCTCGTAATCTTACAAACTAGTTCTATTTTTCTTCTGAAACTTCTGCCAACAAAAACTAAATACAAAATGTCTATACTGAATTCCCCATTTCTCAAAGTTGGGAACCATAAGTGGAATTTTGTATGAATAGTGATTAATTCATAAGATGTAGTGCATGGTTTGAAGCACAGGTGTCATGCGTTAAAAAAGGCTGGAAACCATTCTTTATTGCATGATACTCCAAAAAAGTCTGCATGAATAAATTTATTATAGATATCAAAGTACCTTGGCTGGAAAAAAGTCTTTACAGCTGTGTTTAGATTGAGCTAAAATAATACTGCCCATCTGTGTTGTACTTTAATGTAATTTGACCATTTAGTAAAACTGAAAGTACATTATTAGAAACATATCACTTCTACTGTACAGGTTTTCCAGAAATACCCAGTGCTGTTTATGCTGATAAGATACTGCATTAGCTTTTCTTCATAAAACTGAAAACACAATCCCTCTAGCTCTCTCAGTCTCCTTCATAAAAGAAGTTTGTAACTTTTAGTTAGATGTGGATACCTCTTTCCTCCTTTTTTTTTTTTTCCCCATTTTGTTTTCCTTTTACTTGCTGGTAAACTTGATGGATAGGCATGAAAATATTTAGCCTTCCCCTCAATAACTTCCTTTCCTACCTCATACTGAAAATGCAGAATTGTTTTGAACAAGTTCCTTACAGACTACCTTTCTTTTATTGTCCTGTTGTAGCTCTGTGATCAAAATCAAGCAGGCTTTTAAAGATGCTTTTTCCTTCTCAGCTGCTCTGTTCTGAGAGAGTAAAGCTATTGTGCTCTTGTCAGGCTTTGAGGAAATGGTTTATTCACTAGCTGAGACTTTGGAAAGAAAAGCCTGAAAATGTGTGGAAAACAAGTATATATGTATGCATGCAGTGTTTATGTGTGGTGGTTTTCTGTTGGAACATTTGTTGGTTTGGTCTGCTTCTTTCTTCCATTTGAATCCATCAGTTTGACCTTAAAGTTAGTTCATGTATCTGCAGAATTAGAAAGCAAGTCATATTTTGGGGAAGTGCAATTTTTATGCTGTGGCATGTAAGGGCTAACAAAATTAAAAAGTACAGATTAGGATTCATTAAGGGAAGATTTACATATATTTGTGGCAGTTTTGCAGATTAAGGAGAGCTTGCTGTGTTTTTGTTTGTTACTGGCATGAAGGCATTCATTAGTCAGCTTGGGTGTCAGGGTGGCAAACAAAAAGATACACTTCAGGAGCTGAAGCAAAATACTTTTGTGTAAAAGAAAGGTAGTTGGGTGAAGATTATTTGTTTCTCAAGGCAGGAAAGTGCATATACAAATTATACCTCTTGACTGTGCTTCTAACATGAAGATTTTACAAGATGTGTTGCTGTGTGTGTAACCAAGGCACAGCCATAGGTAAATAGGTATGTAGTGAGCATTTTAAACAGTTATCAGCTGTGTGTATTCATAACAATCCATATAACAAGGGAAGACAAAAAAAATAGTGCTTCTGACTTCATCAACTAAGGCAGAATAGTGAATTCAACTAGTACTGCAGTGCATGAGAATATTAAGGGTCAGCATTGATCAGCTTTTCTTCTAGTACAAGATTTTCTTTAAAGACCTCCATTTAAACTAGAAATTGATAAAGGTCCCCTTAATTATTCTTATTAAAACTTAAAATCAAGCCTCAAACCTAAGAACTACTGCCACAGAGGCCAGTGGGGGAAGACACTGCTTGAGGCATACTTGCCAAAAGTCTACATTTTTTTAAAAAGAATTTCCTGGAATTTCACAAAAGCAGTAAGAACATATAGTAAACTTAAAAGTTTAAATTCTTTTATTATTTTCTGTCTGCTGTGGCCAGGAAATCACAATCAATCATGCTCTTATTTTTACCTCTGATACAGTTGCTGTTCTTACAATTGTTGTAACTTACTGTAATGCTATTTTATGTAACTAGACAAAAAGATATCTCTTCATGATCTCACAGATGTGTGCTGATTAGGTTGCCCCTGTTACCTTAGGAAATATTCTCTTTCTGCAAAAAATTTCTGCTTCTTTTTTCTTCCCTGATTTGTCACCTGCAGCTTATCTCTTTTCAAAGACACGTTCTGTAACAGAATAAAGCCAATTTCTGATGATCTTCTAGGAAATGGAAAAATAAAGGTAGATCAGGCTGAAATACAGAGAGCTTTGAGAAATGTTTTAAAAAATGCACAAAAGTCACAAGCATCAGAATTGCTATTTTCCTCTCTTCCCCATGAGAATCTTGCCTAAAACAAAATAAGAAAAATCCTACATTTATATTGCTTTTTAACTTGGTCTAAGCTGAGAAGAACTATTCTATTTGCAGTTTACCAGTAGAGAACAAAGATATTAATCTTTGTTTAGATTCATGGTTTGAATTCATGTTAATTTGCAATTCTTGAATAGGCTCACAGGATAGCAACCTTTTGAGCTGGCATCCAGATGTGGGATCTTGGCAGGTATCAGGACGACAAGACCACATTTTCTGGCTTCCTCCAATTCTTATGGTTTTTACTTCAAATTAACTTACATTCCATTATTATATCCTGTGTAAGGCTGTAGCAAGTGTAGTATGGGGTCAGGAGCCTGCATATGTTTTTCCTTGTGTGTTTCTTATCCTCAGGTATTTCCAAGGGAGAATTAGGTTGACATGACTGCAGAGAAAGTTTTTTCAGTATCAGGGTTATTCCTAAGTATACTGAGAGCTTTTTGTAATCTCTTTACTGTGGAGCATGCCCACTGTGTCCCTGAGGTGCTCTTCTGTGTTTGATGAATTCACCCAAGGATCATGATAAATTTTAATAGAGTTGTTGCTTTTAATGAACGTCCAAATGCATGAGTAAGGATTGCATTTTCAGGACTTTAGGTTTGTGCAATTTCTATCAGTAAAGATTCACTTTAGCCTGATTCCTCCTAACACAATATTAGCAATTTGAAAAAGTGAAGAATGTAAAAATCTGGAGATTATTAACAGGAAAGATGTTTTGAACATAAGTAAAAAAGTCAGACTTTTACACAAGCGCTAATTACTAGTAAAATATTGTTAGGGATAAAGTCTAATTTTAAATTCTGGGTGCAGAATAATTGTCTTGTTGTTTTAGGGAAAAAGAGACAAAGTACACCTATAAAATCCAACTGCAAATGTTTTCCTGTGCTGCCTCATTGATTCACAATGTCTTGCTGTGCATCCTTTATGAATAGGGATTTACCAGCTGTGTGGGTCACAGCATCATTCTCAGCTTTAGTTAATTCCTCTCTGCTGAGGGTGCCGGGTGTGCTGTACACCAAATATCCTTGGGCTCTTCAACTCTGAGAGATTTCTGCAACAGCTTTGTATGTCCGCATTACAGTCTTTAGCAAAACATAATCAGCATGTCTGCTGGGGAATTCAGTTTTACTTTTTTGTGTGATTCCACTATGTCTTGAAACTTTTGACTGCACCATAAAAAATATTAGGTGAAAGGTAGCTGAAGATATTGGCAGCTGTTTGTGTTTCTGTTGGATCTTTCCTCAGAGAAGTGTTAGAGGGAGTTAACTTTGGACTGTGTAGTGAGCTCACTGGTAGAATGCTACTGCTAAAATCATCAGCAATAAAGAGGCCAAATTCACAAACCCCATATTGTTAACAGGCCATTAAAGCTGACAGGAGCCACATTTATCTTTTTTGCCTCTGCTGTTTCAGACTCTCTACAAGTGAATGACACCCTGAGTTGATTTAGGCAGCTGTTGTACAAATCTAATTTAATCTTAGCCTTTCTCTTCCTGTTCCTGCTGCTACCTAGACTATTGCCACCACAATGGAATACTGTTACTCTGCTAATTATCTAGTGGTTTGGGGTTTTTCAGTTTTGTTGGTTTTTTTTGGTGACACCCGTCTGAACTGTTCCACGAAAATTGTCTGTTTTAAAAATAACCAATCCATCACTCCTCCATCTTTGGGACAGACTATGCATTCTGCACTGCTTTTTTTCTGAAGCCATAATAGCAGTTCCTTCCTTTTCTGTGTTTTTGAATGTAAAAGATTCTTGCTAAGGTATGATGCAGATCTGGAAAAACAAATGTAACTTGTTCTGTTACGTGCAACAACTCTCTTGTCATAGGGCAGGCATGCATTCAAGGTTCATGTTGCTCTCCATCCAGGATTTATGTAGTACTGAAAATTATAATTATGGATTCTATGGTATTCTAGTTAATTTTCATAAAGGTAGAAGTTAAATGTCTATTTAACTTGAAATATCAGATTGTGTTGGTGCAGCTTTAGTACAGTATCACTAAAAAAGGTCATCCCAGTTACTGGTTGCCAAAAAGAAGAGGAGAAGTTACAGTTTAATAACTTCTCTCTTTTCCCACTTGCATTGCATCATCTGGTGCCAGTCACCTCTCCTCACATGGGGCTGCTGCCTCCATACATAAAGATCTCTTTTAATAGTCTCATTGTAATTATCAAGGGCATAATACGAATTTGAAATATATAAGTCTAAGTCAACTAAATGTTTTGATAATAACTGTACAGGAAAAGGCATTCCTTCACTGACAAAAATACTTGATTTTAATTGAGATTGTAGAAGATTGCTATACTTTATGGTGTGTAAGGTGTTTAGAAGCAATGTATTTTGATCAGACAGAGGAGGAAAACAAATATACCAACAAAAAGAAAACAAAGACAAAAACAGCAACCAAA
>VXBB01007311.1:153979-189190 GCA_013399915.1 Illadopsis cleaveri | reverse complement strand
AAAAAAAATCCAAAAAACCCAAATCAGAAAACTCATTATACTTACAACAAACCTTTTGCACTTACAACCAATAGCAAATAATTGCTCTTCTCAAGGAAAAATTATGGCACTTGATCACATTGTCTCAGGCGATCAAAATGTGCGTATGAGCAGGCTTCTTTTTAGAGCTGTATTTAACTTTAACACCAAAGATAATTCTCTTAATAGTTAGTATTCTATCTTCTGTTGGCTAAATGATTACCTTGCTTCTTATGCTAGTTAATCTGTAGGCTCAGTGTTTCTCTTCTTTTGAGTCTCTGGGTTTTTTGGGTCAGTGGTCCATGAGTTGGTGGCTGCAATCTGCCCCTGCCAGAATTACCTTTTACCCAGACAGAGCTGATTTCTGCACATTTGCTGATTTGGCTTTGTTAGTTTCTTCATTGTCTTGGGAGTTCTGCCAAATGACCTAGTGGCCTGTAAATTCTGCATTCTGTGTGTCCACTATTAGCGGTACATCCTTCTTCTCAAGCATTGTTAACCTCCCCCTAGGTCTGAGATCACTGAAGCATGTCCAGCCCTAAATCTTAACAAGGCAATTCTACTGACATGTTGTTTATCTTTCTGGCACCTCGACATTCAATCCCTGCTAAGACTGGGATAGGGTGGGAAGAGGAGGATGTTGCCTCTCCTGAGGGTCTTCCAGCTTCCACATTGTTCACCATGGGCTGAGGTCTGCTGCCTCAGCCGTTGGTAGGGTTTTGCTGTTACTGGAGGTGAGTTCTGACCAGTTGGCTGACGATGTTCCCAATGAAAGGCTGCTCAATGAAAAACATGAGATAATGCCCCTGTATCTTCCTGCTCTTAATCCTGCCTTCCAAAGATGACTGCCCGTGACTCTTCTGCAAATTGATGAAATTGTGTTTGACAAGCGTGGCTTTTGGTGAAGTACATAGAAGTTGTTATCTTATGCTTTTCTTTGTTTTCTTCTGCTGTACTGGTCTGTGGGACACTAGTCCTGCTATTAACTAGAAAATTTTATCCTAGAGCATCTTCAAACTAGAGCAGAGGGGCTGTTGGCAACTCCAGCTGAGGCTGCATCTGGTCCAGACTTCTCTCCTGCCATGAAGCAATTTAAGTGGCTTCCTGTGAGTCATTACCCGAGGTGAATCGATATGTACTTCTGTGAGTGTTAGAATTAATGAAGATTGGTCTCTGAAGGATTTGTATCTTATGACTACATCCTCTGATATCTACTGGAGCACAATAAACACCAAATAAAACTTCTTGTGCAATTGAGGTCCTGACAATTTTTTTCTGTGCAGATTTTTTTTCTGAGGATCACTGCATGTTTAACTTGTCCTTTACTGGAGGCCTCTTTTTCTTTCCAGTTTTCTAGTTCCATGAAACTTAAGGATATAATGGCATTGGAGATTTTTATCCTCCTGCTTAATGTGTTTGAAATTGGCTAGTAGGTTGAAAGATAACTGGGGAATGGAATGGCAAATTCTCACATGTAGACATAGTGTAATTGAATGAGATTTGCTACTTCCAGAAGCCAGGTTAGAAAGAGGTGAGACAAGTTTCCTGCAGAAAGTTTGCCTAGACTGTGAGGACTAGGGGGCTGGGGTACAGTGCTATTTGTAAATAGAAACTACACCCAAACAAACAAATATGTTTTAACTCTGCTCAGCCCAAGATTTCATTGACAGAGCAGATTTGGAAAGGCAGGGGCTTATTGTTAAAGCTTTACTGATGAGGTTGGGACACTCTGAATATAATATTTAATGTACCCATAACTGGCAGTTGTAGCTCAGGAAGCAGCACTTAGAGTCGTCATGACGGCTTTCATAGTTCTCTGAAATCCATTAACTCATTTTGAAGCAGAAGCCCAAACCAAGTTTCTAAAAATATAAAAATCCTGGCCATCATCAAGAAGGATTTGAAAGATAGAATGGGCTGCATTATTTTGCTGTTGTGTAAGATCTTCATCAACATCCTGAGTGCTATGTGCAGTTTTGGCCTCCTGACCCAAAGGAAGATAAAGTACCACTTCAGAAAGGACAGGGGGAAGGGCAACTAAAATGGCAAAGTGGATGAAACAGACTGAGGAGGGACTTACAAAGATCCA
Organism: Illadopsis cleaveri; assembly: GCA_013399915.1. Taxonomy (NCBI): domain Eukaryota; kingdom Metazoa; phylum Chordata; class Aves; order Passeriformes; family Timaliidae; genus Illadopsis; species Illadopsis cleaveri. Next base: position 187,083 of record VXBB01007311.1, on the reverse strand, counting down.
GGTTTCTTCAGTTTGGAACAAAGGTTGAGATGTGAGGTCACCAAACAATACACCATCACAAAGGCAACACATATGAGTTATTGGAAGTGTTGTTCATCAAGTTCAGATTGCAAGAATTAAAGGACGCTAGACAAAAATAGCAGTAGATAAATTTCAAGCACTCAGAAGTATTTTGCACTGAAGGTTGCAAACTTTTGGCATTTACTAGTAGAGGAAACAGTGGAGATGGATAATATCAGCAGGTTCAAGAAAGTTGCTTGAATTTATGAGTAGCAGCTCCATAGATGGCTAGTAGCACAGATGAGGTTAGTTCTGTCCACCATTTCTAATTCATGGAGTTTGGAGGCTGGAGGAGGGAATAGACTGTAGAAAAATCATCTCTAACTGCTCTGATGAACCACTTGCTTGATGAACCACTGTTGAGAACTGTTGAGACATTCCTTAAGTTCTTGTAGTACCCTGAGCTCATGTGTAAAGTGAAAACTAGACTGTAGATTTGAAGTAATGGTGTGTGAAACAACAATTAAATTCCCTAGTTTTATTTGGTCTGTGCCTGTTGACCCTAAATGTTAGTCTGGGATGATCATTAAGCCAAGAGGCAACAAGTGAAACTATGTAAGGATTATTGCTTGAAGAATAGATTGAAGATTTTTCTCATTCTGCTTTTGCATATTTTTCAGAGCTGCATGTTGAACTGTAGTTGATGATGGAACTAAGTGCAGAAGACAAATGTTGATGACTGTTTTCTTTAATAGTGAAACCTGTGAATTTGCTTAAATATACATCTGGATTTTCTTTTTTACAATGAAACACTCCCTGTTTCATCACTGATAAAGAATTGTGTAGTTAAATGATGAAGCATATAGTGTAAAGTGACTAATTTGAGAGAGACAAGATCATTTTATTTGTACGCTGGTAAACAAAATTAGCACAATGCATTTTGTGTGTGTAATCATAACACTTTCACCTCAAAGTAAAAATGCCTGATAGTTTGGGGGTGGCAACTATTTCTGAAGAAACACTTGAAGGATTTCCTAAGCGGTATTACAAGAAGTAGCAACAAAATAAGAATTAATTTCTATTCTGAGTGGTGAAATAAAATAACAAAATAAATTTTAAAAAAATCTGTTTTCTTACATTATGGCTCTCAAGACGGTGTTATTTTTCTCAAAGACAGCAAAAATAGCAACAGAAAAAACCTTCTTTATGTATGGTGTACATTGCAAGGTGTTACTTTGACTGTCCTACATCATGCTAATTACTTTATGGTTTTTTATCAAAGTGAGTTTTTCATCATCTTCAATGGCCACAGTAAGGTGCATTTAAAATAACACAGAAGACTAAAATATTTTGGAAGTGTCAGTCGGTACAAGTCTGTAAGTATTTATTGGCTGATACTTTGAACATTCTTTGGGCTCAAGAAAGTCTTTCACCTTCTTACATAACCAGGTACTTTACATATGTTGAGCATTTTTTGTCCTACTCTGTGAAACTTTACATGGAGTAAATTAAGTCTTGGAGAAACATGTTCTTTCACAAACAGCTGTTCTCTCTGCAAATGTTAGTCCTCCAACTGTTCTTTGCTATCTATCAGTCCCTTTTAGGGCCAAACTGGGGTAGCTTTACACTGACTGGTTCTTAATGCTGCGAGTCATTCATTATAATGGGATGTTGCTGAGGTAAATAAGGATACAGATCAGAAAGGAAGCATATGGTTATTGCTCTATTTTCATTTTTTTAATGTATATGTCTCCTGGAAGAACTAAAGTAAAGAACATGAACAAAGAAAGAGAGACTAGAAATGTAAGAAAAATCTGTATGAAGGATGCTTCAGAACATAATTGGAGAGGGGCAAGGGGAAAGAACCTGCAAATCTAGTGGTATCACAAAGAGTAAGTGGTTAACCTTGCCTCTGATATGACATATATAAAATAGGACAAAAGGAGCACTAACAGGCAGAGGGCAAAGAAGACTGAGTACTGAGATCTGAGAGGATTTCAGCAATGGAGGGTACGGTGCCAAGCACTAGTTCTTACCTTTAGACCAGCCTAAAAGTCTGCGAAGAACAAGTTCCTTAATTTGCTTGAGATACCAGGGTCATACTGGATCCTGGCATGCTGATTGCAGTCATGATTTTCCTTAAATTCAGGCATTTTGCTTGAGATATAGCCTGTAGATCTGGTCCAAAGTGTGCAGAGATGATAAGTGCCGTGGTAGAGGCTGGACAGTCTGCCCCCGGCTTGGCAGTAGTGTAGATAGGCGGAATTTGAGCTGCCCCACCAGGGCAGCAAATCAGGAAAAAAGGATTAGTTAAATACCATTTTTTTTCTACCAAAAGAAACATGTTTACTGTCAAGGCCAAACTTCTTTTACTCCTGATATTTACATCAGAGTGAGAATCAATCTTCTCTATGAGTCCCTGTGTGACTAATGCAGGGCTGTCCCCCTGTCCCTCTCCTGTTGTGGGTATAGCATTGTGGGTGGGAAAGCACAGCAGGGGACTGGAGTGGTCCATCTAAAATAGGACCTGAGGTTTTCAGAAGCCTGTTCTTGCATTGAGGGGTGTGGGGAGCTGTGGCCAGGCCCAGGGATGTTGATGGTAGTGATTTCAATGAGAAGTGTGTGTGCTCCAGGTTGGTTCTATGGGGCTGTTGTGCTATCTTTTGAGAGCCTGGGAGGGGTCTTCTATGGGATACCAAATCCCAAGGATTTCCTCCTCTTGGTGAGTTATTCACGAATGTGCTCTTCTTTTGCCAGGCTGGGAAGGTCTGCTACACAGAAGTCAGGATAGATCTTGATGAAGAAGGATTGCAGCAGGGAAAGAAAATCATGTTCTCTGCCTGTGGATGACTTTTTGTAGAGTTAATGGTCTTAGAGAAACTACTGCTGGCAGGCAGAAAGCAGAACTTTAGTTTGGGTCCCTTAGGATGTGATGAGTGGGGAGCAGGGAAAGCAACCGCAGAAACGGCAGGCAGCAAAGTAAATGAAGAACCATGCTGGGACATTGCTCTCACAGTTTATGGAAAATAGCAGGAAAATACATACAGTCAGTAACCACAAAAAGATGTGAAATAGATGAGGACTGAACACAGATAAGGAGGCTTAAAAACATTTAAAAAAATTTTGGTTGAGTGACTTGACTGTACTAGATTTTAGATTACTCAGCTGATAACTAATAAGAAGCAGAGAAACAGATTTTGGAAGTATAAAAAGCTCTGCCTAAGCAAAAGGAAGCAGAGGCACAGACACATGGATTAAGGTGGAGTTAATAGGGGCTAAATTAGGAACAGTAGAACACGCTCCCAAAATGAGTAAGGAAAAAGAATTGGTAGAGGATGAGACAGTAATAGTGAGAATGAGAAGACAAGAGCAATAATTTAGTAGCTTGATGCTAAAAAGCAGATTTGAAGATATGAACTGGATTAGAATTAGCACTGTCATAGTTGATGAAGCCTTGTTCAGTAAGTAAAGCTTCTAATTCCAAGTTTCAATAGCATTAACAATTTATTTTCCTGTAATGGGGTTTTTAGTAAGTATTTAGTTGGTACTTACTGCACCAGTAATGTAGGGTAAGTGTCAGAAAAAGCAAGACACTATCTGTCTGGAAGTTAAAGAGATTTTTGTGTTTCTCTTTTGAATGCTGTTTGTCTTTTCTCTTCAGCCTTAAAAGCCTTAAAACATCTGATTAGATGTATCCTTCATGGCCTGAAGGTCTGCAAGCTGCCATATGTATTTGTTACAGAGGAGAGTCCTCTCTCTCTACATGTTCTCATGTTCCTGTCAAAATGGAAATTTCAGGCATGCTAAGTATGACTTTATAGTTTCCTGTGGGGGCATAGTATCTCTAGGTAAGAAAGGATTTTATCACAGAAACAATAGAAATTATGACATGGGATGGTTTTATGTGTAATGTAAACCAGTTGAATTATTTATTAATTTAGTTGTACAGATCAAGTTAAAAGGCAAAATTATTTCTTCCTCTACTCATTTCACAGAAAGAATAAATTTATCTGTGAATCAGTGCATCCAGGAATTCAGAAGAACTAAAGTTATAATCCAAACCCCATATAATCTACAGGTTCCTGAATCCTATTGAATGAAGTTGGTTTTATAAAAAGTATAAACTGGAGAGATAATGTCTTAAAATCATTCCTCTTCATGATAAATTTGCTGCTGAATGCCAATCATAGTGTTGCTTTGCTCAGACATTGCATTGGTTGTATGCATGTTGTGGGGAAGACTTGAAAATTTTTTATCTTTTTTTTTTTTTGGATTGATTTTGCGGCTACCACCAAAACTTATCCAAATTATCCTTTTTTCTGTCATCAATTCTGAAGGCAGTGAAGCCACCCTGAGTTCTGATGCTTTATGTGGTACAAATCTGTATTTTGCAGAACTCTGGCACGTCTGATATCTATATGTCTGTTCACTTACATAGTTACCTCAGCACTGTAATGAGATGAAAGTTTTATGTACATGAAAATGCATACAGATGAATTTTTTGTTCCAAAGAGTAATAATGGGTGTAAGGTAGTCTAGTGAAACAGAACTGTTGCCAGAACATATTCCTATGTGAGTCTTTAAGTGACTGATGTGGACAATATCTATCATTGTGTCCCATGCAGCATGAACATATTGTTGATATTTATAAAAGATATATCTGGAAAAAATCATGATTTTTGCTTCCACTTTTGGGTGAAATTCAAATGTAGAACACTAAAAATGATGAAATCATGGCTGCTATTCAGACTCCAAAAGTTTGAAGAATCTCGACTGCTTTGGAGGTTTGAGAGAAATTACATCTTAGCTCTCTTTGCTCATGTAAGCAATTCAGGATTGGAAGAGAGAAGGAGAAATAGAAAAGGATGGCAAAGTGAAATATGGTGTATATATCCAAGTTAATACTGACTGTTGAAATTATCTTTACTCATGTTATTCTTTTGGGGCTTGAACTTTAATTTTCAAAGTATAATCAGCATGTATTTCGGTCTTAAAATTTGCTGACAACATGGAATGTAAAACATAGAAAGAAGGCCATGAGCTGTGTGCACTTTTCTGTGGAAGAAACCACTAAGGAGAAAAACCAAATAGAGAATGCACAGAGTGGACAGGCAATAACCCTGATCCAGTGTGTTGCAGGTATCTTTCCCATTCACTTCCCTGTCAAATGATGGGGGAAAGAAAAACTTACATGAATTCTGCTGCCACTGTTCAGCTGTAACCGTCAGGGAAAGATTTAGGAACAGGACTCTGGTCTGTCTATCCACACTGGGCACTGCTGTATGTGTTAGTTCACCTGCTCTTTCTCCAGTCTTTGCTCAGCCAACAGGCGAATTTTCAAGATGCTGTGAATTGAGTGCCCTGCAGCAAGCTGGCGACTTACTGTGCTGCAAAACAGAGCTTCAGGAAGGGAACAGTACTGGTAGTAGACATGACCAAAATGAAAGCTAAGAGATAAAATCCAGGAAAGTTGACTGTGTATTTCTAGAGTTGCATATAAAACAGGTAGTACGTTTATCTAACTATGAGATGCATTCAGTGGATCCTGTTTTAGGGGCTGATTAATGAAGCACATAATGTTGGAAGGAGTATTATGGATCTCTTGTCATTGTAGTGCTGTGACATGTTGTATTGGCTTTCTGTAAGTGGTAATAAAAATAGGGGAAAAACACCCTCTGTAAAGGAAGGAGATGTCTTGCACTAATCCTCACTGCTTTTGAAATGGTATTTGGTGAGCCTAGGAAGTCAGAAGCATATCTAAATAGTCTCTTGGAAGAAATGAGCTTGGATAAAATTTCTTGAGAGTCGCTATAAGTTATATAGGAGTTCATAACTTATATTTCTTAAAGTTATTTTACTGGTAGATTTTCAGCACTTCTTTGGTTGAGAAACAACAGATAGTACTGTTGTGGTTTAAGCTTAACAAGAAATGTTTTTGTTAACATGTCTGGGCTCAACTGACCCTAACAAGAAGAAAACACGCGATGATGTAATGAAATTACTGGTTTTAAATTCTTACTGTCTGAATTCTCTAGGCCAGAAGCAAGGTATTTTATGTGTCTCTGGAACAGTACTTTCATTTATATTAATAATTATTTTCTAGAAATATAATTTTATTCAACCAGAACTACTTCAAATTCTATCTGAAATAAAAAATAGTTTAAATGGAAAGCCTGGGAGCCTTCTAGATAGCAAAACCTGAAAGATTGTATTCCTTTATCCTCCTTAGACTCAGTGATTAGCTCAATCACCTGGGGTATGGACGGACTACCTGAGGTGATCTGAAGTTTTATTAGAGTGCAGCAGTTGGTGGTTTCAGCAATTTCCCTTGGTCAAATAAGCTAAAATGAGTGCTTTAAGTGCATCTGTTGAAGAGCCAGGAGTATATTTTAGAGCTCAGCAGAGGCAAAGGGCCCAAGGTACAGGTTATAAGGTACATGAAGGCACTCTGAAATCTGTGCTTAGTGGAGACTAGGAAACAGCAGTCCCATTCCTCATTTAGAGTCTTCTGGTCAGAGGCAGTGGCACCAACCTGGTGGATCCGGTGCCCTTAGAGCTGAGCCCGATTTCATTTACTGATTGCTCTGGGTGAAATGAAATATTTCCTTGTTACCTTTGCCAGGGTTTGTCAAGGAAATAATTTAGATTTACAGTTTGGACCTGGGTGAATTGAGATGTGTATAACTTCTGTGCAGGCTAGTGCTTGTTGATGCACCCATTGCATCAGTTCAGTCACTGAATCCCATAGGTGAGTGTTGTGTCTCTGGCTCTGAGCTGGTTTTTGGTGCTTGCTGGTGAGTCACCCCTTGGAGCCCTCACTGCCAGGATCAACATCCAGCTCTCCATCCTTGACTTTACAGTCCATTTTCCCACACCTTCTGGAACTGAGCTGGCTCTTGCAGGGTTAACTTTAATGTGACCATGCTCACTTTCAAGGTGAATTCTTGTAATGCAGGAATGACTTGAAGTTTTTGCTTTTCTGTAGGAAAAAAAAAAGGGGTTGCATTATTATATAGATTTGGGTTCTAAGCTAGGTATTGTTTGAAACAATTTATAAAAAAAGAACTTTTTAGTCATTCTTTTGGTAACTGATTTACAATATATTTTGCCACTACTCTTATACCTGATGACTATTTAGAATAACAAAATAATATTAGCATTGCTTCATGTTTTTGTAACCGGGTTCAGGTTTTATGGTATTATAGAAAGAATGTAAACAAAGCCCTACCTTACACTTGTAATTTTTCTGTTTGGGTGTGAGTGAGAGGAACCTTGGGAAAATTAATATTGGCACAGATACCTTAATTTAGAAGTATAAACCCTGCAAGGTATGAAAACAGATACATTTTTGCTCTGTGATTAATTTTTGCTCCCAAACCTGTGAATTTCCCATTAAAACTTCATAAATAACTGACCCAAGTAATATATAATTAAATAAGTTAATTTCTCTATGATGACATTGATTTTAGCAGCTTTTTGACATTAAGAAGCTGTACGAATTAAAACCAAAGGGCCTTGTACTCAATTTTCTCCACTTTCTTGCCAAATTTTTGTGTGGTTTTTAAGTGAAACAAACAAACTTGTAATTTGATTTCAAAATATACAAGAAGTATATGTGATTTGAGAAGAAATATAAAAAAATTTCTCTGTCTTTGAGCAATAATACATAACATGATTAAAAGCCATGGATATTAAAGGAAAGATTTTTCATAGACTTTTTCAGGCTTTTTGTGAGACCCTTGTGTTGATAGTTAATCTGCAGAAATGCAAAGTATAAAATGATTCAGTCCTCAACATGCACAAAATGAGGAACTAACATTAAAATGCATGGTGTCACCTCTGTAACTCTGTTCTCAGGTGTCACGCACACTTCCTTGTCAATAAGGAGATGTGACAAACAACGCAACATTTATTGGTGCTATGCAACCTTAAACATCACCAGAACTGCATTTTCTGTTCCTCATTATATTTTAATTAAATATTGATGGACAGTTTGTTTACATCAGGATTTTATTCTGTTAAAAGTAATGCCAGCTTATGACTATTGTTAGCAAAATAGCTGGAGCAGCAAGTTGGTGATTAGTGTCAATTTCTCTGTTGACCCAAGAAACATGATATAAATAAATTAATTTGTGCTCATCAGTTGAACTGCTTTGCTGGGCTGGAAGAGATTTAGTTTAGCTATAGCTAGTTGAATAACCCTGAAACATTTTACTGTATGTACCTTACGTACTTATGAACCTTAAGTGTGTTGTAATGACTTGTGTGAACTGTGCCATATAGACTGCATAATAGAAAGGACAAAATCTGCAAATGTTATGCTATGCATAGTTTTAGGTACAAGTCTGAGCCCAGGAACACAGCTTTTGATGTTCTTAATTGCCCTCCTGTCTACTGGTTACACTGCATATTTTAGTTTTTCTCTGACCACCTAATGGATTCCCAACTTTCATGAGATTTGTATCTTGGTTCTTAAATTGCTGAACGAAATAAAAATAAAAAAACACCTAAAATATATTACAGAAAATACAACTCTACAAGCAGTTGGAACTGTCTATTCTCATATCTAATTCTCATCATAATTTTGCAGGAAATAAATCCTGGTTTAAATATATTGATTTAAGTTGTAGCCGAGAAGAACTTGAAATGCATGACAAAAAGAGAAATCCAAAGCAAACCAGAAGAAACTCTGAAAACACAAAATTACTAATGGAAAAAGAAGCATTTGTCCTGGGCAGATGAAAGTAGTGATATAACTGAGAGTAGTTTGTAATACAGAATATAATTCAACTTCCTCTATGATGACATTGCAGATATTGTTGTACATGGAAATATTTGTATTGATTGTGTGCTGGGCTAATTAAACATCTTGTTCCATGTTACAAAATGTACAGTAAATAATGATGAAAGGAAGATGAAGTTTTGAAACAGAAACCCCACTTTCAGTTTGTTGAAGAATTATTTTCTCAGGTAGTAAGGGAAAAAATATACATCAACCATAATTCTCATAATCATCAGTGAAGTTACTTAGGAAACAATTGCCTGTCCTCCTCAAAATAGCTTCTAAGCTATAGAAGAACAGCTTCTAACAAGCTCAGTCACCTTTACAGTTTAGTCTTTGCTCTTAAGTAATGTAATCCTATTGAGCTGGCTAGATGCTGAATGGATTCCTTAGACGTCACAGATGTTGTGTTCGTTGGCATGCCAGGGTGAGTAATCAAGAAGATTGGAAAGAACTTCTCTGATACAAGAAGGTGCTTTGACACTTCACGTAAGAAGCAAAAGAAAAAATGAGAATGTTGGAGAGATTTTATGGGGTTTTGGTTTTTTAGTGTTTTGTTGTGTTCTGGGGTTATTTTAAGCAAAGAAAGTAAACTGAAGTAGAAAAAGCATTTATTTGAGAAGAGGGGTGTATGCTAGAGCATTTGAAAGAAGGGTAATAATAAATTGCTGTTGTTATCACATACTGATATTGATTGGAAAAGGCCTGTGAAGATCCTATTTGAGGGTCCAATCGTCAAACAAAGAAGGAAAAAACTAAGGTGAGGTTGATTTTAATAGCTTTGTCTAGCTGAGGTTTCAGTATATGGATGGATATTTCACAGCATAACTGTGCCAGTGTGTAACTAACTTCATGGTTAGTTTCTTAATGCTTGATGACTTGTCTCTGGCTCTTCCTAGATTCCATGTGTTATGGCTGCCCACTCATCTTGGTGACCATCTCTCAGGCTGGCTTTGACAAGTCAATGACTTTGTTATTCTGGGAATGCCAAAACTGGATATGGGACTCCTGGGGCAGTCTTAGGGGTGTTGACTAGAAGGGAATAATCCCCTCTCTTGCCATTTGGCTGCTAATGCAGCCTTGTCCATATTTGGCCCTCTCCAGTACAAGTTGAACTCAGCTTCAACCTGTGACTTTTACTTTTCTGCAGAGCACTTCCTCAGCCAGTGGGTGCCAGACTGAGAGCTTTTCTCTCTTGGCCACAGGATTTTTGCTTTCCCATTGGTGTATTGCTGCTGAGCTTTTTAAGGCTAATGTCAGCCTTGTATCCAGCCTTGAAGTGTGACAAAAGAGCAGCACTGCCCTTATGGGTGGTGATCGTTTCCCTGAGCTTAGTATCTTTTAATGGATAAACCCATTGACATATATGGTTGATGACTCATTCTTACCTGAGTGCTCAGTTATGTCTCCTGTGTTAGGCTTAGAGCTAAGATGTCTCATTTTTTTACTCTGTGTGATGAACCAAAAAAAACAACAAACCACAAGCCCCCACCACTTTATTCTTAATGTTCTTCATTAAAATTTGTCTGTGAAAATCTGCAGTGGCTTTCTTTAGGTGTCTCTTTTCCTGCCCGTCAGAGTAGAGATGCAAGGCTTAGGAGAAATAATAATTCTTACTTAGATAACTGGACTGGTTTTCAAGCAATGGCAAGGCAAGCATGATGAAGTTGTGCAGGATTTTGAACTGAAAAGAGAAAAAAAGTCTGAGACTTTTTGTTTTGGGATTCACTATATCCTTTTCAATGGCATCTCACCTCTGGTTTCAGAACAGGGAAACAAAACGGTAAGTACTCTGAGCCCTGCCTGTTGCATGATATTTGTGCCCGTGAACCATCACTTGGAATAAAGCTTGTGAGATATGTTCAGTCATGGTTTGTTTGGGTTTGAGTTTGCTTTTTTCTTTTGTCAGTGAACTCTCACTATACACAAAGGGATATTTTCATCCTTTCTAATTGAAGTATACTGTTTGCTCTGTTGGGCTTATACAGCATGCTGCTCTTAGGGGACTGGCAGTGGGACCCAGTGGCTGTGCTGGCCTCTGCCAGTTTCTTTGGTTTGTTTAGGAGAGAAGGAGCAAGAGTCATTTGTTTGTAGGAAAATGTACAATTTTTATTATCTGACACTGGTTTTCCTTCCCTTTTCTGACAATCACCTGCTTCAAGCAAACTAAACTAGGTTATCTCCCACTTCTTGTTCAAACTGCTCATGCTAATATGCCTGGCTGCCTGCAGCTGATTAGAGGATGCCTACAGGAACCTCACTGCTGGCAGTGGCATGGTGTGGCTGACACAAACCTTTATGTCATGGCCAAAATGGGTCTCTGCTGCCCAGCCACCAGCAAGTGCTCACTTTGCTTTTACGTCCATCACTGCAGTTGCTGTAATCCTTATACCAGTGGTAACTACATCTCTCCTGATGAAGCTGTTGGTAGGTGAGTTAGTGAAATTAAATCAGATGTGGCAGTGTGGGCTTCAGTGTTGGTTTTTACTGCAGTACGGGTGTTCCTTCCAGCTAGTGCATGCGCCTTCTGAATTAAGCCCAAAACAACCTGATTTGTAGATGTGAACTTTCTCCCAATTTGATAGGAAGAGGTAACTTTTCAACTGACCTTCTCACTGTCCCTTTTGAATCATATGGCAACTGCCCCCAACGGGGCTGCTGTAGATTTGTGTTGGCCTCCAAATTTTAATTTATTTTTTTTGGTGTCGCCTTTATATGTTGACCATGATGTCAGATGATCTGAAATATCCCTTTGGTCAGTTGGGGTCACCTGTCCTGTCTGTGTGACCTCCAAACCTCCCAGGCACCCCCAGCTTCCTCACCATTGTGAGCCATTGTGTGCCACATATTTTGGCAGTGTGAGAAGCAGAAAAGGCCTTGGCTCTGAGCAAGCCCTGCTCAGCAATAACAAAGACAGCTCCATATTTTCAACACTGTGTTCAGCACAAATTCAAAACACAGCCCCCTACCAGATACTGTGAAGGAAGTTAACTCTACCCCAGCCAAAATCAGCACACACCTTTACTGCTCTTTACTGCTCTTTTAAATGCATTGACTTTTATGGGGGAAGCATTAGTTACCTGCATTGTCACTTAGCACCACCTGTTTGTTCTTGCCCAAACTTGTATATTAGTAAGCTGTGTTCATTCCAGGGTCAGCTATTTCCACTTCAGGTTTTCATGCCCTTTTTTATGAACAACATATTTGTAACAATAATCTGTAGGCCTACTAGGTGAGAAAAAGAACATGATATTAAGTATTCTATGCAAATATGGTTAAAATCTATAATTAATTAATTTTTTCATTGTCTTTATGCTTGAATTAGCTTAATAAAGTCATACCAAGCAGATGTGCAGCACTGTGTGATTTCAGCATTATGGAAGAAAAGCTCCACATTGAAAACTGCAGTGGATATAATAAGCATTATTTTTCTTAAAACTACTGCTGAATTTTCAATATCAATGAAATCTTAAGGTAAATAAGTTTTAATTTGGAAGTCTATCTTAGATTCAGGCAACTGAGCCTATGCACTGCCAGTATGGATATCAGGGGATGATGGTTGTTCTTTTGCTTTAGAATTAGCTCCCCTCCTTTGCTTTTTCCTCCTCCTTAGTGCTCTTCATGACATCACTACCAGTTTCAAATGAGCCCTTGCCTTGTGGAGCTGAACTCTCACCAGAGCATCTCCTACAGTGACAACCACAATGAAACTTCAATTTCATCTTTGGCATTCAAGCTATCATTCCTTGTAAGGTAAATTTGTTTCTTTTTGAGGGCAATCTGGAATGTTTATTCCACATATACGTATACAGTTGCTAAGATCTGTCATTAATTTGAATTTACTGGTCAAATTGACTCTGTATTTTCATCTACCAGTGAAAGCATGCCACAATTTCTACCATATAAACTTAAAAATAAATATAAATTCTCTACCACACAGGTATTGTTCTGACGTGGCGTATTAGCACTTTATATTTCCTACTTGTGAGACAAAGGTAACTAGAGACAGCTTAAGAAATATAAACACATTTGTTTTAATCATATTTGAACTATGGCAAGTTGACTATTTCATACTGGTATGTTTCTATATCTAAAAAGTAGTCATTTTAATAGATGTGTATATCAGGACTTTGATATATCTTGTTCTATCCTTATATCTAAGGATACATAAATGAACCCTGGGTATGCTGCATTTTTTCAAAATACATGTCTCTTCCTGGTTTTATACTTATATGAAGGTTTGAGCAATGAGCCTGGGAGGGCAGGTGACTGTAATCTGGATTTTGTAATATGTTTGTTTCATTGTAACATGATTTTCCCAGTGTCCTGCAGGCTAAAAGTACACACATCACATGGGATCTGTGGGTAAATACGTGATTCAGAATCAAATATACCCAACTGAAAACAGCCCCCAACAGGTCCCAACAAAGTAAGGTTGCATGACCTAGCTGGTTAAGTTTGTTAGAGTACGGGAAAAGAATGAGCTACTCTCTTAGAAAGCTAAGTCATACTATACAGGAATATATAAAGGCAGTATTAACTCTAATTTATGTATATGGGGAACAGACAACAAGGAAAATCTAGAGGGACTTGGTGTAATGTTGTTGGGGTTTAATCCCAGACAACAACTACGCCCCATACAGCTGCTTCTTCACTCCCTATATCCACTCCCAGAGAGATGGGGGAGAGAGTTGGAAGGCCAAACGTGAGAAAATCCATGGGTTGAGGTTAAGCATGTTTAGCTATTTTAGCAGGTAAGCATAGTAAGATAAGGAACTCATTCACCTCTTCCCATGAGCAGGCAGATGTTTGGGCTTTCCCAGGAAAGCAGGGCTCCATCACTTGTAAGAGTGACTTGGGAAGAAAATGTCATTGCTCCATTTACCTTCTTCTTCCTACACCTTTATATACAGAACAAGACGCCATAGGGCATGTCAAGTCCCTTGGATTAGTTGGCGTCAGCTGTCCTGGCTGTATCCCCTCTCAACTCCTTGTGTACCCCCAGCCTCCTTGCTGGTGGGCTGAGGAGAGGAGCAGAAAAACCCTTGGCACTGTGTAAAAACTGCTCAGTGATAGTTTAAACATTTCTGAGTTATCAGACCTGTTTCCGGCACAAATCCCAAACATGGCCTCATATTAGCTATTAAGAAGAAATTTAACTTTTTTTTCCAGCTAAAATCAGCACAAATGTCAACCCAGTATCAGGAAGGGGACCCTGTTCTCCACCAGCAGCGTCACATTTTTCAACCAAAATTAGAACTATAGAGTGTTAGTAAGATCTCAGTTGACAGAAAAACAGACTATTTTTTTTTTAAATGGGGAAAAAACCTATCAAAAGTATATTGTTGCAAACAAATGGACCTAAAATATTGCATTTAGTAGCTAATAAAATTTTTCTTGAGTTGGGCAGTTGCGTGGTGAGGGACAAAACCCTATTATTATTATTAGGAAGTTAAATCTTGGCACATATTCCCAAGGCCTTACTTGAATAAATAAGACATTGTTTATGTAGCATTAAAGTTCCAAACCCTGGAAAAGTACTTCAAGCAAGTTACCATCATCCTAAGAAAACATGGGCAATAAGACATCTCATGGAAATGAGATGCAAATATAACCAGACTGTCAACAGAGACCAGTCTCCTTCCTCTATCATCTTCCCATTTTTCAGAAAAAAAGAGAACATGTGTATTGAGCTAGATGTCATCAAAAGCTCAGAGAATAATCTTTCAGAAATCTTGCAAAGAGGAAGGAAAACACAGAGAGACTTCCGTAAAAGCCATCTTTTAGAGCTGTTCTAATAATTCTGTTTTAACTTCTGCCAGCTTACTCAAATTAGTCCATCATTGTCTCAAAATAGGGCTGGTCTGTCAGTTTCATTTTACTGGCTGATGATCAGTAAAGAAATATTTAATTCATAGATCTCAATAAGGTCTCTGTTTTTTGTAAAATATTTAATCTCTGTTTTGTAAGTGAGATAATTAAAGCACAAAGGATGTGAGGGAGTTTTGCAGTAAATCAGCAGCAGAGCTAAAAAGGGGTGGATGAAGTTTTCTTGATTTTCAAAATAATGCCCTGGCTACTGTGCCGTGAATTAATTTCTACTGAAACTGTGTCCCATGCAAAATTTCTATGAAGTATAAAGTGAAAGGGTTTTATAATACCCCAGAATTTCCTCTTGATTCCCCTTCAAGTTGTCGCACCTTCTCTCTCTGGGAGTAGTAGGCGTGATGAGATTTTTCAAATCCCCTGCTGTTTATTTCAGTTGTGGAGCAAAAGTAATGTAATTTTAATTATAAGACCAGTTCTGCACTTTGATTTCAAATTCAGAGTATCGTGTGCTTCTAGATATAATCCTGTTGGATTCCTGCAAGTTTGCAAAGCTAAGTTGTTTGCAGAAGATTTGACTACTCCTTCACAGTAATTCCACTTTACAGTTTCCCTCAAACTGCTGTAAGGATTTCTTGAGCCAGTGTTCATATCACTTTATGTTTCACTGTTTAAGATTAATTTTTTTTCTGTTGGTTTGCCTAATTCATGTTTTTTGAAATAATTTTAAAATTCTAGAAAATCCTAATGCAACCAGGCTGTTTGATTATGCTCTGGGAAAAGAATATTTAGACATATTTGGTTTGAGCTCAATGACTGATATTTTTCATCAGGTGACACAGCACCTGAATTAGTGAATAGCTGCTCCATTTTCATCTACTGCATGCTGCTCTTCATTTTACAGATTTCTGTTGTATCCCTTTTATCATTCCTTCTCCTCTCTTCAGCATCTAATTGTGTTCCTTTGGGTTTTTTTTACAAAGAGGTGTTGTTATCTTTTTTTTTCCTTTTTGTAGTAAACAGTCTATTTCTTGGATGTGGAAAAGCAGATAATTCTGGATTTGAGTATATTACTGATATATACTGTGGCATAAGACATCTCTGTTTTGTGCTCTACTTATTTTCTAATGTTCTGTTATCTTTCTGGTCACCAATGAGCCTTTTACCATTCGTTTCCACAGAGCTACCTGCAGGGACTATAAGACCTACTCTTTGAGAATAGCAAGCTCATTTGTTACTGCATGTGCAGGCAGGCTTGCCCATTACATATATTTATTGACACTGTGTTTCAGCTGCTCTTCTATTGCCCAGTTGCTCATCATCATGAGATCCTTCTGCAACAGCTATCAAACCCATGAATGTTTAGAGCACCAAGGAGATGTTAGATGCAAGTAAACTAACTACTTTCTTAAATACAGGGATTATGTACAAAGTAAAGCATATCCTTTCATGTCAGGTTTCCCATGGAGCTTTCTGGATGTGGACAGTGTCCTTCTTTAGCTCCCACTGCTGCTGAACAAGGCACTCATTTTTATTTAGTTCTACTGTCCTGCAAGTACAGCTTTTTCTGAACTTCTCTGTCCATCACAGAGAGCCTTGAGGGTATGATGGAAGAAACTTTGAAAAACATAGTTCATGTATTGGCCAGGGGGCAGGATATTTTGTCTCTAAGGAGCTTTGAGAAGTATTAGATCTATGTGCAAATTGCTGCAGTCAAGGCTGTGTACCTCACTGGCTCCCATTTGCCTTAATAACAGAGCTGATTTCAGTCAGGCACTGAAATTGAAGGTGAAATGCATCATGATAGTGAGGGAAAAAGCAAAAAATGATGCATGAAGTACATTTCAGTTAGTTGAAGGGTAATGTGTCCATTATTGCTTTGAGGGGACCAATGACCAGATAATGCCAAACAAGTGTCATGTCTCACAAGCTGTCTTTACTAAGACTGTACATTGACCATATTATTGACTAGACTAATGTCAGATTTCAGGGAAGAGGAGTAAGAGATGCTTTTGAGATCATCCTGTGTTTTATCATGGTTCTTGAAGGCTGTGCATGTAATGTTTTTCCAGTGGCTGCTGTTTGGGGATCCTATCATGTGCCTAGACTCCTATCATTGTGTTTCGGGCAATTTTAGGTGTCTCCTGACCTCCTAGTTCTAGCTGCTAGACCACAAGGTCTCCTGGACAGCCTGTGTTATTTTTGCCCCCCTCATTTCTGAAACAATGACTCCTTCATGACAGTGTGAATGACTGTGGAGGCTGAATAGTTATAGCCAATTCAGTTGCACAGAATACTTACACAGAAAAAGAGCTTGACAATGATTCCACAGTAATAGCAAAACACAATCCAGAGAAAACCTTTAATGCGGGGAAACACTTGTGTATTAAAGTGGATATTTAATTCATATGAAGCAGAGTATACTTGGTAAGAATTACAAGATTTAGTTACTATGATCATTTTCCTCAAAAGACATCTTATGACATTTTACTTGGGTAATTTTCCTCCCCTGCGCTCCCCAAATCTTCAGCTCCAGTGAGCAGTTTTTCCTCTTTCATATGAAGAAGGAAAATAATCCCCTTATTCTGGGCAGGAACTGACTGAAATTCATTCAGTCACTGGAAATTCATGTATAAGTCTTCTGAATTTTCATAGTGACTGTTCTCCTCTGAGCATAATACCATATTTTTCTGCAACAGTTGTAACAGAAGACTCCCTTCAGATTTATTTCCATCTTTGTGTAAGTTCATTAAAAACATAGCTTCGAAGATTACAACATCTTGTTATTCAGAACAGTGGGAAAAAGACTCCATTTATGATTTATGATGACTCCATTTCCAGTCAGAGAAAAAAATGTTCATTTCCACACATAGTATTTCAAAGGGCAGAGTTGGTTTGGTTTTTCGTCTGGATGTTTTTCATTTGTTTTCTTGGGTTTTGTTTGTTTTAGTTTGTTTGGTTTTTTTGGGAGTGAGGCTTGAGATTTTTTGTATTTTCACAAATTTTAGAAAGGTTATAGCTCTGATTATTACATTTCAGTGGTTGGTCAGAAGGCTTTGCTCCTAAACTTTTTAGCTAAACCAGACACAAAACAAATCTTGAGCTGCAATTTATTGGATGCAGTGTGTTCCATTGCTCAGTGTTAATAAACAAAAAAGATATTGTTAGAAAAGGATATTGTGACTGAAATTACCTTCACAGTCTCCAGCAACTTCAGCTGTGACAGGGTATGTTTTGCAAACATAAAAGCTGTCACACAACCATCTTTTTTGTTTGTTTGTTTGCTTGCTTTACTCGGTCTCTACACAGCATAAATCATGTATTGGTTTCTGTAAAATCAAGTAACAAAACCCCCTGGGTTACATCTGCTCAAATCCTTGAGATAACTTAGCTTGCAAAGAGTGGGGAAAGAAGGGATTGCAATAAGAAGAGAACAGTTACAATGCTCTGTGACAGAAACTGGTTGTAGGGTAGGTAGCTGGGCTCCATTTCAGTTTATTCCTTGTCCATGTGTTTATGCAGATCTCCTGTACACAGCATTAGTTTGCATTTTATAGAGACTTCCTTCAAGAAAATTGAGAATTTTAGTAAATGGTTTGTAGCTTGTTGAAAGTTAAGTTTCAAATCAGACCTCCTTCCCCCACCCTGGGAGCCCAGGGAATTAGGCATGTACTACCAGATAGATTCTACTGTAAATAATGCTGTAGTACTGAGTGATTTGTTCCCAGCAAAACAGTCACAAAGTTGAAATTAGAGCCTGTTATTCTAAACTTGTTTGTTCAATTTATGATAAGTTTTAAGATTGGCATTAAGAGCAGAGAACAACAACAGTTACCCCAATGCTTTCATTGACTCTTGTTGATAAATATCTTTGAAAATATAAATCTAGGATGTTCCGTTGTTCTGTCCCTGTGCCTTTTAACTCTGAAGCTGCTCAGCACAGAGAGAAATGGTTTTACCATTGTCTCAGGAAGCAAGTTCTGACAGGTGTCTGTCTTTATATCAGCAATTTATTAGCAGAAGCACAGGTGAAGTAGGAAGCCATTCTGAAGTAAGAGTGGCAACCATCGTTACTTTATGTCAGCAATGAAGATAATGAGCATGTCCTCCTTCCATAGCCCATGGAGGGAGCATTATGTACAATTACTTGCCTTTGCAACTGAAAACAAAATATTACAGGTAAAGAATTACAATGGAATCTCATAAAATTCTGTTTCTAAAACCTCTGACATATTTGCTCAAAGGATTTTGTTTTCCAAAGTACTTAGAAATTGCAACTGAGAAGAATTATAAGACAAGTTTGAAGTAAACTTTGGAAAAATTGATAGCTTGTGATCTCTCTAACCAGCTAATGACTTCTCTGCACATATTCTATGAAAAACATTATAAGTAATTATATTTGTTAAATAATGTAATAAACCTATTTTATATCAGGATTATTTTTGAAAGAAAGTTTGTTTTGGCAAGTAAAAGAAGAATATTTTACTTTAGCCTTCACCTGTAGACAAAGCTTAAAAATAAACATTGGGCTGTATAGTATATAAAATAGCTTAAATTAATGGAAAAAAAAAAAAATTGCCTATGCTTCCTCTGAGATCTTATCTTAGAGGTCTTTCCCAACTGAATACTTTTTTTCTCACTCAGCCTGTTCGTGGAGTAGAAGATAAACGTTCTTAAGCAGGGAGAGGGCAGTTTTCAAATTGGATGATATATCTGCTGTCTGGGTGGAATATCATACTTAAAAACTGTGCTCTCTCTGCAGAGTAGCCATCTATCACCAGCCTCTGAACTGGTGCCTGGATGAAGACTTTTTATTCTTAAAGTGTGCCTAGGTCCAAAGCCTTAGAGATGTTTTGAGCAAGATCATGAATAGCTCAATCTCTAGGAAAAGGAAATTTAATTTTACCTCAAAGTGCTGACAGGTCAGGTTCTTCAAATCATAACTCTGAAAAATGTTGTATCCTGTATAATCTCTTCCAAGTGCCATGGCATCAGAGGCAAGCCCTGAGTTACAAGCCTTTTCTTATACTTTCTGGCAGTCAGTTCCCTTCTTCCTTGATATTTTTGCTTTGACTTTTGTACTTTTGAGGCACTACTTCCTTGCCAAACACTTTATAGCTGTATTATGTTGGGGTTTGTTGTGTGCCATTCAGCTTGGAAGAGGAGATGAATGTATTGTTCCTAAATTCTTTCTTCTTGGAGAAAAGGCTCTTAGCCCTTCTGGTGGCAGTAAGCAAATGAACCAGACTCCTTCAAACTGGACATGTCTTTCTGAAGAAGGCAAAGCTTCTGATACTATGGCAGGCCATTCCAGTTCACACATTTATTCTCCCCATTTTCTACAAAGCAAAATAGGATGTGATTTCAGAACAAAGGGAACCTGGAAAGAGTAGAAAGCTTGTAGTTCATGGAGCCTCAAGCCACCCATCCTATGTGATACTCTTTGACAGGTCTAATGTACTAAATTGCCGGTGCCATGAAGTTGGTTTTTTTCATCCCTGGATAGAAGAGTTTAGAGCAGCCTTCTCCTGTTATCAGAAAAGGGGCCAGAGTGTGGCATCAGACTTAAGAGGTTTATAACTTGACTTTCCTCAGACAAAAAGTTACAACAGTACCAGCACTATCAGGGTAGATAACAGAGGAGGGAGTGGGTTGTGGGCCACAAGATCTGCACTCGGAATGGTTTTGCTTCATGACAGGCTAATGCATTTATGATGTTTCTGCCCTTCCATATCTTTGTGGTCCTTGGGATTTTCTCATAGATCCCAGCATTAGACAGCACATCTGCAGAAAGAATGTTATTTCACTCCTGTAGATAGTTGGTTCTTGCAGTTTTTATTACATTTTGTTGTTGTTTTGAAGAGTAGAATAAGGACTGTACAATTAGAAAATTGTAAAGCAGGTATGTTTTGTTTCCAGCTGGGACACATGGGGGGATATTTCCTCCAAACCATGCGTACCTGGTAACTTTTTCTTAGTTATTTTTTTCTAAAGGATTATATATGCATTAAATTTCATGATGTGTCTATACATATTCATTACCTAGCCCTGCCTAGCCTCACTTGGTGTTAAAATTAGCTAGAAGATTTTCTGCAGCTGTGCAGTCTCCTCTGGTTTGGGGTCTTCTGATGAAGTATATAGTCTTCCTCCTGATGTCCTCTTCTTGACCCCTCCTTCTGGGCAGGTGCAGTAAGGGTTTGGCTAATTCTCAGGTCAGTTTGCCCTGACCAAACCACGAATCTGGTTTTTGCTGGTTCCCAAGCCACAAAGTTCTGCTTTATCAATTTTTGGCAAATACCTAGGTCCTGCTTTGCTGAGTTTCAACACTATACATCTTACCTATATGACTTCTACCTAGTAACTACCAAACAACCAAGCTTAATAGCTAATCTTCTATGTGTTGTCAGTACGAGCTGGTTTTCTACTTCTACAAAATCAGCAAAAGCTGCTTCTAAAATCCTGCATTTTCATATCCATAAACTTCCCCCATATCAGTTTGGTTTGTGTATGGGCTTTTTATACATGTTGCAAATCATTTATTTTTTTTAAATCTGAAGAATACCACCTTTACTTCCCAGCTATCTGAGTTTAGACAGCTATGCTTGACGTTTTCCAATATGATATGGAATGCTGATCTCAAATCTAGATGACAAGTATGAAACAACTTCTGTTTGTGTCATGGACCAGGTACAGATACCACCCAACAATCTATTCTATGAATGCACACCAGTAAACATAAAATATGAATGTAAAATTTTGCATGTTGTGAAGTTCTACTGATGCTGGCCTGATGAATATTTAGGCCCACCTTCACAGAATGCAGTGAAGAAACTGGCTTACCATTCTTTTTTGTGTTTGCTCCTGAGGAGTTGGAAAAGTTACTTAGACCAAAAATTCTATGAAAATTTCTTCAAAAGGAGATTCCTGTCTGGAACTCTAATGACTGTTTTTATTGACAGTTTGGAGAATTTGATATTGGTGTAGACTGGGGATTCAAGTCAGCTGTTCAATCAAGGGTGAGAGTTTGGCCTCCAGCTGCAGAATGGCTTAGTCTAGTCTTTAAAAAACCGCAAAATAATAACAAAAAACCTGTTCCAATTGCAAGTGAATAGTATTCTAAACCACCATTTGATGTTTGCTCCAGTTTTGTGGTTATTTCCATAAAAAGATAGGACTGTAAAAAGCTGACTTTTTCAATGAAAGTTGAAGAGAACCCATTATTTTCCAGACTTGAGAGTTAGCATTAAATACTATTGGTATTTATTGCTATTTGGTAGTTCTAGTGAACTACAATATCTTGAACTATTCCATTTTGAACTTCAAGCAAATATTTTGCTGAGGCAACTTAAATATTTTAGTGATTATATCACTTGTCACCATATCAATTAGTGGAAGATCATTAGATCTTTTGTGTCATGTTGCTTTGGAAGTGAATAATGCCACCAAACTGTGAAGTCCCAAGGCATTCTCTGGGCATCAGTTGAATGTTCTTACTTTCTCACAGTCAGGAAATCCTGGTGCTCTGTCAGTATTTCTATTACAGTACTTTTTTCCCTTTTTTTGGTGATGGAAAATATATTCTAATTTTTTCTTCCTTTAAAACAACATTTCACTTGTGTATTTCCCTGGTGAATGTCTGGGCTGCAGTCCTGTTGCTCGTGTTCTCTCAGTCTTCCAAGTTTTGACAAATCAGCTTTGGCACCACTTCCATAAGTAGCTAAATCTTGCACGCAGGTGATTCCCTTAGCTTCAATGTACTTACATACTTAGTCAAAATTAGATATTTGCTGAGGCCTCTGTAGGTTTTTGGGTTTTTGTTGGGTTTTCTTTGTAAAATTGTAAAAGGAGCAGTGGAAGTCAATCATCACAAAACCATGTTAAATAAGGACCATGGGTTTGGGCTTTCAAAAATAAATGGCTTCTCTCCTAATTTTTATGGAAGATATATTCTGAAATAAATCTTCATTAAAATACAGAGATACTTAGTAACAACATATAATGATATAATTTAATTGTTTCCTATTAAAGGATTTTAAACTCTTGACAAATGTTAACCTAATTTTCTTTGGGTTATAAAAGCAATTGTGTTCTCATGGAAACAGTGAATTATTGTTATTTCTTGGGATAAACTACAGAAAAATAAAAAATGCCAAATAAACCCAGATTTTTTCTAGAATTTAAATTTAGGAAAACAAAATACTGCTCTTATTAAAATGTCTGGCAGGGTTTTGTTTTTTTCTGTGGGTCCTAGTTCTAGAGCTGTGTCCTTGAAGTCAGATCTTGAAGGCTGCATGCAGTTCAGCTCCCTGTCTCTCCAGAGGAACACTCTGGCTGTGTGTCCATGAGGGCAGGCTTTCTCACATGCATTGTTTCCCACTTCACATCAGGGATGCTTCTGCCTTTCTGCGGTAATCTCCTTTGTGCATTGTGCAATCTGCCTACCTAGCTTTTATGGCAATCTGCTCTCTGCTTTGCCCTCAGGCAGCTCTGGTCTGAAAGTGCTGTGCTGGGATGTATATAATCAGCACTTTTTGAATTGGAGCTGCTTCTGACCACCTTGGTAAGATTGCCAGAAACTCTTGCAGACAGCCCAGCTGTTTGTTAGTGTGCAAGGCCTGAGTATCACCTTTAGCTATTCAAGGCTCTGCTGGAGGGGATTAGAATTCAAAATTTGGGGTGTGAACATTATTCATGTTTAGTTTTAATCACATTTACACTGCTCTTTTCATAACTTATCTAGATTAATTGCAATGAGGTCAGTCAGCAGCAGGGAATATGTTCTGAGCAAGGTAAAACTTCACACCTTCCTGCTTGGAAAAGGGCAGAGTATCACAGGGAGCCATAAAATCAGGACTGGCATGAAAAATGGTAGTGTGAAATAATTTAATCACTGTTTCTCAAAATACAGGGACTCAAGTCAGTCAATGGAACTATTTGATTTAAAAATAAATTAAGTACTTTTTCACACAATGTACCATTATGTTGTGAATTCATTCCCAGTGCAATCCTGAGAGGGCTAAAAGCATAAATGGGTTTCTAAAGCAATTCCATGGATTCATAAAGAATAACTCAATTTGTAACTAGAAGAAAATCTGTTCTGGATGCAGACTAAGAAGACACATGTCTGGCTACTCTGTAGATATACATACACCTTTTTTTTTTTTCCAATCTCCAGATATTTTCAGCTGGCCACTTTCAAAGGAGAGGATCCAGGCTCAGCAGACCAGTGCCTCACTATTGTAGTTGTTCTTGTGCTTCCTGAGTCCACTTCTGCTCTGGCCTCTGACAACACAGTCCCTAAATGTGTACGTGTGTCTCTGCTTGCTGCTGGAAAGGAGCCAGATGAACACCCCACAGCAGAGAGTGTGATGTAGGGCTAGACCTGCTTGTCAGGTTTCAAGAGGTGAAGTAAAAACACAACCTGGGTGACAATCCAGCTTTTCAGGTGAATCTTCAGAGAGTGGTTTTGTTGAGTTGTTAAGTGAGATGTGTCATGTGGAAGATGGCACTTGATTTGACCCCCAAATGAAGGTGGTTACATTTATGTGTTGGTAACCAGGCACGTTGCTGTCCTATGCTAGACTGGGAAATCATGATGAACTTTCTTTTGTAAATGGAACTGGACAAAACGATGTGGTCGCTACAGGCTTCACACCTGCTAGATGTGACTATGACCAGTGCATGGCTGGATAAATAAATTCACTGTGTATAATGTGTATTCCAGCTGCATTTATCCTTCTAAATGTACAGTTTGTAAATTTCCTGTTCGTGGAATAAAGCTTGGAGAAAGAAAAGGTAAACAATAATAACGAAGCGTAGGGGTATACTGGGAGATGTGAACTCAGAACAGTTTGTTTTAAGGCTTGTGGGGAGAACTGTGATTGCTCTCAAACATTAAGAAAAATCATAATCAAGAAAAAGTCATTACTTGCCACTAGCTTTGTCTCATCTCTCCCAACTTACACTACTAGGGTTAAATATTGGTAATGTTCAGTAAATTACCAATAGCAGTTATCATTCCTATATTAAGGTATATGTATTCAAAACATAACTCACCTTGATTTCAAAGGTGAAATCTTCAATAGCACATTCATAGGAAAAATGGGGCCATGACACAATGGGAAGTGAAGATTTCTTCATGGGAGTTTATTTTCTTTACTGTGCATTCTTTCTTTTATATTTTTTTAAATTTTAAACTGTCTAGAATTATGCTGTGTACATTATGAAACAAAATACTAGCTCTGTGAGGTTAACAGGAAAGACTAAAAGAGGATCTAGCTGAGCCAGGGATGTTGGAGTTCATCCTTCAGTTGATCTGAAAAACTCTGCTTGTGGTAAGGTAATCCCAGAACTATCTCAGGTGACTGGCTCTGCAGTAGTGGCACTGGTGTAGTTCTGCTGATAGTAGCAATCTATGTTAGTCTCACAGCCAGAAGTGCCTCCCTGCCTTGGTTGGACTGGAACACTGAACAGAGCCATGTCTATCCTGGTGTAAATTCTGAGCTTGCCAGTTGCTCAGACAGGCTCCATCCTTGTCTGTGTCAGTGCTTAAGCCCTGCCTCAGAGCTCACTGGTAGCAGGAGCTTTCCAGTGAGTTACTGGCTATGGCACTAACCAGGAAAGAGGGGCCATGGGCTCTGCTTCTCTCTTTATCCTAAGGGTACTCCCCCACCATCAGGGCTGGCCCTGGATGTTGGGCTGCCACCTGCACTGAATGCAAGCATTTTCCAATTCTCCTGACAACCTGGGCCACTGGAGAAGGAAGAAATTAAAAAATTCTTCTAACTATACCAGAAGGCATGGGGGGACATAGTGCAGTTTTTCAGGTAGTTGATTGAACTGTGTGGATCTTTGGACTCCAACCACTGTTCACAAGATCCTCAGTTTTCTATTTCTGAACTCTTTATGTATTTTATTTTAAAATAGTCACTGGATAAAATCCTTTTAAAGTTCTTTAAATATCTGCCCTTCATGCAAGCATGAAAGAGAAATTTGTAAATATATGTAAAAATAATTAGGGTTATTCTCTGTAATGAACAGTACTTAAAAACTATGTGAAGTACATAGTCTCACTGTCAAAAACAAATTTTACTGCAAAGAAATATATTTCTAATTGATTTTCCTTTTTATTAATCCTTAAGAAGCTGTTAAGTTGTAGTGTGTGGTGCTTACAATAAGCAGTGGAGCCATATTTCTTTTTATACAAAGTCTACAGTCCTCAGTTTGCTGTGTGTGTCCTTGTTCAGCAATGGATACAGAGATTATACTGGTTAGAGAGAGTGATGGCAGAAACATATGGAAAATCTGCTGTCTCGATGCACATAATTCTAGTGATGGCCAGGGCAATAAAGTAGTGCCAGAGCCCCATGAAATGAAGATAAATGCATGCCTTTGCTTGTGATTTCAGGAAAACTGGAGTTTTCTGGCTTCAGCCTTTCCAGTTGTTGGCCACCTGGATGTAAAACCACGTGACTGCATGTGATATTGCATATACCTATATATTTGTGTAAGAACATATTATGCATATATAAA
Organism: Illadopsis cleaveri; assembly: GCA_013399915.1. Lineage (NCBI taxonomy): Eukaryota > Metazoa > Chordata > Aves > Passeriformes > Timaliidae > Illadopsis > Illadopsis cleaveri. The sequence continues at coordinate 160,943 of VXBB01007311.1, read as the reverse complement.
GATGTGCTAGATCTAGTTTAGTTTGTGACTAGTTATCTGGAATATTTATTTATCTTTTCCAGAGAAAATGAGACTGTAATTCAAACACACAAAATGAAGCTTTTAAGGTTTTTTGCTTATAATAACAGGGGCTTGGACATTTGTTGGTTGAATAGATCTAAAAAGCAGAATGAAAGGTGAACTTACAGAGAAAAGGTCTGAGACATCAAAAGACACACTTGTAAGCAATAGACGATACTGTCAAAGGGAAAATTATATTACATTCAGAAAGATCAGGCACCTTTGAGAGAAAGAAAAAAGTGAGTACTATGGAAGACAATGAACTAAAAATATTAGAAGAAAATTGAAGGGAAAAGTGTTCATACTAAAGGCAGCAAAGAAAATACTTATTGAACATCTTTTACTTTTTTTCCCTTTAACACTATTTAGGCAAATTAAAGTGCAGACACCAAAGCTGAGATAGGTTTCACACTATCCTTTTAGAAAGAGGAGATGTAAGTGAAGACGAGTTTGAACACCAAAGAAAAACAGGGCACTAAGAGAGGTTAACATGGAAGAGAACATACATAAAATGGAATAGTAATAAAAAAAGGGTTGGTTTCTTTTTTTCTTTGATATTTGAGAAGAGTATTTAGGATTTTTAAATAGTCTGTATAACTAGTAGTGAGAATACCAGTGAGCCTCAGTAACTGAGCTTCTCCATTTTCTTGTTTTGAAAAGACATTAGAAGCAATCCAGTTCCCTGACTCACTACTTCAATACATTATAAATCTCGACACAGAAATGCATGCAAGGCTTACAGAAGACTGCTTGTTCATCAAATGAGAACAAAAAAAGAGTGGTTCATGATTCAGGTTATGGTATCACAGAGAGACTGCACATATCAGCTCTCCCTGGTAGAGCTGTGGTTTTATGGGCTCTCTGTGTTCTGTGTTTCCTTGCCACAGAAAGTTGAAGCATAGGGACTGGACATGCTTTTCAGAAAGTTCTCATGAAAATAGAAATGGTGAAAAGGTGGACTGGCACCATTCACTGTTTAAAGGCTTCCTGTGGGGCTGTTCTTGAGTGGTTAATTTCAAGTATGCTTAGAACTTAGATATAGGGTAGAAAATTTAGAAAATAAAGCAAGTGATTACTGGGAACACAGATCACAGGAGAGCAAGGAGAAGGAAGCCGTCACGTCACTTTTGGGAGTTGTTGGAACTGAAGGATAAATGCAAAATATAGTGTAGTCTTAAATAATTATTCATCAAAACACACAAGAAGACAACAAGATTTTATTCCTTGACTTTTTCTTCCTTTAAAAATGAATTTCATTTCTTTGAAAAGTCCTTTCTATTTACTGAGGTCCACGCTGTGAGAACTGGAGGCAATGCTTATTAAATGAAATGAGACTATCTGACTGGATATAAGGTTGTTTGTGTTTTGTTTTCTTTTGTGGGGATTGCCAGATACTGGAACAGGCTGTGCAGAGGGGTATGGGGTCTGTGACCCTGGAGGCTTTGAAAACCCTGAGATACTGATGTGAATTCAACGTTAGCTTTGGTTTGTGCAGAAAGCAGGACCTCCTGAGGTTTCTTCCAACCTCAATTATTGTTAATCTGTTTATTACATCTCTATTCTCTTTATCATGCAGGAAAAAAGCAGGACATGGGACTTTGTGGTTTTATCCACACTGTATCTTGCATATGGAACTTTACATGCTTCCAAAAACAAACAAAAAAAGTGAAAAAGTGACATTACTTTTCCCATAAGTTATGATTATCCTTGGTTCTCATACGTGAAATAAATGCAGAATATGAGAGTATTTATTGCTTAGGGTTGATTTAGCCTGATCTTAAAACCACTGCAGACCTCAGAAGTTTTCCTTTGGAGAGCTTCTCTGTAAAGGCCTGTTACAGCAGCCTAGCAAAATCAAAGGATGACAGTCATGGAAAACTTTAATAGCACATTTGTGGCTGACAATGCCACTGCTGGTGAGAATTGTCCCATCTGCCCACTTACTCTGCTTGCATGAGATATCAATAATGCCGTGCTGTAGAACAGAACCTGGCAGGTAAAAATGCAATTGAAAAGGTGTTCAAGGGTTATAACAGGGTAGATTATCCTGTCAGAGCTATCTGATTATGTAGAATATCACAGATACAGTGACCCTGATTTAAGAGGATACTCTAGTAGTGAATATCTTTGATCAGCATTGCCTGATGGCATGTCTATGGACCAACAAGCATAAGAAAATATTAAAATTTCCTGAAAAAACCCAAAACCCTTAGAAAAGGGATTAATGGAAAGTAATGTATGTGTTCCTTGCTATGTCATTTATAAGGATTTAGTCTGGATAAGGAGTCAGAGACTGGCACATGTGAAATATCTCAGGTGATAAAACCCGAAGATGATCTTTCTAAAGAGCTGAGTAATTCCCTAAGTGCTTTCCATTTCAGAATGTGGGTTAGTGAAATCACATGCCCTTTGGCATTAGTTCCCAGTGCATAAAAAGCTTCTGTTCTTTATGGCACTTTAACATATATGAACAACTGGGCTGGGAAAGAGGATTAAGTGTAGGGTTTTGTAAATTTTATTACAAATACAGCACCTAGGCCCTTTTACTGACAAACGCTTTGCACCCATAATTGCACTATGGGTTTCGTCAAGGACTGGTACAGAAATAGCCCTATGTTTTTCCTATGACAGTTTCAAAACAAGAAGACTGTTTTCCAAGACAGGTTTTCTCACCTTTTCTTCCCTCAATAAAGCCACCACTTTGTATTTACTGTTATTAGTGAAATCATTGCTGTATTTTTCAGTTGAAACCTAGAGGATATCTTACCAAAAATCCCATTTTTCTGGTAGAATATGTTCTGATGAAAAATCATTGATCAACTTTAGTTTTTATATCTTTCTTTAAAGCATCCAGTATTGACTGGCTACTCCTGCATACATTGTGCTTGGCTCTGTAGCAAATAACTAACAAAAGCCTACATTCCTTCATAATGGAAAGGTTGGCTGTATACCAGCCAAATTTCAGATGAAAATTTTTAAATTTCTTTTTGAAAATAAGAGTTTGACTACAGGTCAGAGGCAGAAAGCAAGAATGGCAGGCTCAAACAACAGTTGTCTTATCAAGGAAGAGGGTAAGTCACCCTCGGTCTTACTAGAACTACAGCTATTTTTTCTTCCCTCGGTCAAATATTGCTAGTAAATCCAGGATCACTGTCCAGCTGTGAAAAGCTACATCCACTGCATAGAAGATCTTTTACCAGTGGTGCTTTCTGATTTGATAAGGCTGAAATTACTTAGAGATGAGAGAGTAGAGGGAATGATTATCAAAAAGGAAATCTGCAAGCAGTTCAGCATTTCTCATTGTACTTTTTTTTCACTTTTCTAGGAAATAGAGTTGTAAAAACAGATATTGATCTAGCTTTTGACACAACTTCTAGTTTGCTGCTAGACTGAATGTTGTGGGTTTCTTAATATGTAGTGGTGTTTATCTTTCCACAATAAGGTTCAGTTTCGTTTGGCAAAAGGTAGCACTTCAACTAGACTGAACTTTGGCATGTGTCAAAATGTAAAGCCTGAGGGGCCTTTTGCATGTTTATGTTGCTTTTGCAAACATGCACAATGCCAGCTGTGCAAAATGTCCCTTCTGCCTGAGGCTGGACAGGAAACTGCACGCTGTCTTCCTACGCTTGGTTATCCTAATCCCCATTTGTGATTGCCAAGTGTGATTACTGCAACAGGTTGCACTGAAAAAAATCAAACTGTTAGCCAAGTCACTAGATCTAAAGGGAGAAATGGAAGTTTACAGAGAGGTCCCTGGTCTTATTGAAATACTTACTAGGAGTGCTAGGTTGAGTGTTAACAAGAGACATGTCTATCCCATAGCAACCTCCTGGTTTCTGCATGAGCAGTCTTTCACAAATCTTAAAAACCCACTAAAACCAAAATTGAACCAAAAAACTGTAATTCTATTAAATAGATTTGCTATATCACAAATTAGCAGAGAATTCTTAAGTGTTTTCATGCTCTGTAAAACCCAGCAAGGACACGTGGCCTTCTCTGCAGCTGCTATGCAGTTCTGTTACTCATGGAAGCCTGTAATTATTCTTCCTACACTGATAAAAGTTGACTGGAACTCTGTAAAGCTAAGCCGTGTTTCTTGGCCAATGGACTCAGCAGCTGAACAATGTAGGTGAAACCAGAGGTACTAATATATTTTTGTTCCCTTACATTTCATACATGATGTGTTTTCTTTTTGACTCACCCTGGCAGACTGTTGCAAGCCCCAGCTCTTGTGTCCCATGATAGGCAAGAGTAAGCCACGTCCTTCTCACAGCATTGTCTTTAGAGCCATGAATTGTTATGTGCAATATTTTTAGCTATCTGAAGTTTTCTTTATTAACAGAATAATGTATATCCTGGACTTTCTTGTTACTGTTGGTGAATGGATTATTTATTTTTATATACGTCTATTACAGAATCTTTTTTCTCTAAAAAATTATGAGTGAAAGGGCATGCAAATAATCTTCCCAGTGTGAAATAAAATGCCATGAAAGAACACTGACAAACAGTTGAAATGTTCTCTTGACCATCTGAAATTCTGCATGTCACCATTGTGCTTGTGACCTTTGCTCTTCTTTTTATTTTATGTTCTGTGAATGATTCGTATTTTTCTCGTTGCTGCCAAAAACTCAGTTCTCAGTGCCCGTTCTTAAGCTATCATCCAGTTTCAACTTACTTTTTCTCATATATAAAATAAGCCTGAACTATTGAATATCCCTGTTTAATTTCTCACCCTAGGAAGTGGGTTAAAAATAGCTAACAGGTCTCATGCAGCTACTAAGGAAGCAGGTTGGGACTTTGAGACAGTAATCAGTTTAAATTGCTACTTTTTCATATCTTAACCTCTACTTACTCCCTGCTTGTGTTTGCCTCCTGTTCCCTTCAGAATACTTTAGTTCTTTAATTCTTTCTAAGTGTTCACTTTTCTTTCCCAATAAGCTATGGAAAGAGAGCATGCATAGACACTGACAAGATAAATTTGTTTGTGACTCTTGATATAAAATGCACTGTCTACTTTTTAATATCCTATTTTTGTGAAGGTAGTGTCTCAGGAACAACTGGTGAAAAATGGTCCTGGCTGGCTGAGAACCAGGATTGTATTGTGTAATAATTAGGTAGTCATTTCTCCTGGAAGGTATTAATTTTGCCTGTGTATATAGAAACTTCAGGGCTTTGACCTAAGGTGCCTTTCACTCGAAATATCTTAGAATCAGAACAAAAATACTTAGAAACAAATATGACAATCAAGCATGAAGAAGTTTATAGGGTTAAAACATCAAAATACAGTACATTTTCAGTTTGATTCCAGTCCAGCAATTTTTTTTGTTTTCTTTGGTAGACAACATGAAAGGTAATCACTTGGCATTTCTGCCTAGTAAAATTAAGGATTAATACCTAGCAAAGAATTGCTATGGAAGCATATTTCAAAAAATGTTTATTTTCACTAGAATGCAAAATAAACTGAATCCTTTTGTCTAGGGGCTATCTTTCAAATTCTGTCCTTTTTTTCCTTTTTTTTTTCCCCTGTGAATACTCATGGCAGATGGCTGGAAATGTGTATTTTTTAAATCAAAGTAATACCTATAGCTACTATCACACCTTTTGAACATTCAGTTGAAAGTCTTATGCCTGGTCTACAGTTTACATGCACACATAATTCCAGATTCCTGTGTTATGTGATTGATGTCTGGGGTATGGTACTTAAAGATGTTAGAAACAGAAGGAAGACAGAACAGGAACACCAGGAGGCAAATTATTTACAATTTTTTTTCTTGCTTAGGAGTTTTGAGGTTTTTTTCCAGTCTAATAAAACCACTATTTAACTCCTTTATGTCATATCTCTTCTTAAAAATGTTTGAGTTTTAAATGTTCTAGTTATCTTGCCTTGAGATGAGCCACAAGATCTCTTATTTTTCATATTCAAGCAAAACCATGCAAAATGAATACAAATCCTGAAACTGTATGTGAATGTCAATGCTACAGAGTGCCAGAAGTCTGTTGGCAATTTGTGTGAAAATGTCCCAGCTGTGAGCTTGCTGGCTCAGGTGCTTCCAGCTCTGCTGCTGCTGCTGCTGTGGCATGAAGTGCAGTGCAAGCTGCAAGCTCTCCAAATCTGTGTAAATACTTAACTCAAAGCTGCACCATGCCTTAGTGCCGTGTCTGCATGGCTACCATCCAATGCAGACAGTGCAGAGGTGGTTGTCCTGTTTCTACATTAGTTGTAGTCATACTTTTTATTACTATGTAGACGTATTACTGTAAGGCTTTGTACCCTGCATGTAGTTGGTACAAGCTAAAACAGGGAACATCAATTATTGTTCATTATATCTGTTGCTTTGAGTTTGCTTTTACTTGGGTTTTAGACATCTAATTCCATATAAAATAAGATGCTGTGGCAAGTTTTCTCTGTTTTACAAGGTTAAAGTTAAAAATAGTCATAGTGAGATAACTGAAATGAGATCCTTCGAACATGAAAATAAAGAAAAAGTGTTTATTAAGATCCACTTATTTTTCTGAAATTGTGGAGCCTTGGTACCACTTTCCTCCTACTCTCTCCCTACCAGTGGTGAAGGATCAGATTAACACTGTGGGAAAGGATGAAATATTTCTGTAACATACTATTTTTTTTTCTACTTTTGATCACTTAGTTCTTTCTCAATACCTGTTATTAAAACAAAAATCTAGGAAAAATTGAGATGATTCAATAAGTGTGCATTCCTGCTAAACCTTACTTGGTGGAGATGACTGTCTTTTACTAGGTTCTGTGAAGCACTGATTTTCAAATGGCACTGATAAAATGACAAATTTCTGTTTTGTCAAAACATTTGCTTGTGGTTTTTTTAATGTTTGTTTTTTCTTTTTTGTTTGTTTGTTTGGTTTTTTGTTTTGTTTTTGTTTTGTTTTT
>VXBB01007311.1:120124-150809 GCA_013399915.1 Illadopsis cleaveri | reverse complement strand
AAAAAAAAAAAAAAAAGTTGGCTCATCATAAGTCCCCAGTGACTTTCTCTGGGCTCCCCAAATATCCTGTCTTTTTGCACAATGATTGTTCAGAATAAAATCCCTCCTCATGCAATTTATTGATACATTTTTTCTTACAAAGTTCAGATGGAAAGACTACTCAGGGTATGGTGGGTCATTCTCTTAAAGGCTTTTTAATCCTCCATATAATTCAACTCCACCAGTGCATTGCCATCACCCTGGGTTACTTTCTCCATCACACCAATTATGTCCTTCCTATTTGCTTCCTCCAAACTGACAGAATGTTTTCCAAGTCTCTGAACTTGAAAATGAGACCAATATTTCCAATTCAATTCTGCCTGTTCTTTTAGAAATATCTCTATAAGTGATTTAATCAAAACAAACAAATGGAATTTCTTGTAAACAGTGGTGCAGAGTCACAGTACATGCATGCTTTCATAATATGTGGTCTGATTTTTAAACCACGGTGAATCATACTAAAGTATCCTTAAAGAAACTTGGTTTAGTGTTTTCAGTCCTTAATTTCGACAGCCTGCTTTAGAAAGTTGGATTTTAAAAGTCAAATCTCTCAATTGTGTTTCTTTGGCTATGTTTAGTAGCCTATATTTAGAGAAAATTTTTAGCAACCTTTTTGGCAGCAGAGGAAATGAGACTGGAGAGAGACTCTGAAGAGCAGCATGGAGCTGTCACTGGGAGGAGGTGATTGGGTCTTCTGATCTGTGGCTACTCTTCAGGGGAGCTCTGTGTGTTGTTCTGAGCATCTGTTTCAGTATTGATTTCTATTGGGTCTTTTTCCCTAACCTGTTATTACTTCTCCATTAAGCATACTAACAAAGTTCCCAGTTATATAAAGTGAGAGCAAAGTTGAATCCTAAATTAAATAATTAAATTATTAAACTCTCTTTGATGTTGTTCAGGATATTGTCTTGAAAGCTTTGGTTGAAAGATCTTTTTCCTCTCCAGGAAGATATATTGCACCTCTCACTGTTATCTCCAGAGTAATATAATTATCTATTTAATACTTATGTGAGAAAAATGGCTCTTCAGACAATTGGTCATTCACATCTGTGACCATCAGTGAAATGGACTCCTGAATGTCAACCTGCTCTAATTATGTGCTGCTGGTAGTGAAACACATCATGATTTAGTGTGATATAGCAAATTAGAAACCCAAAGTAAGTAAAAATGATGAAGATAGTTATGAACTATTTTATTCAGAGAGTCTCTTTCTCACCCTATTTCCCAGCTTTTATGGGAAAAAAAATTTGCAATGACTGCAACCAAAATAAAACCCCAAACCACCAAAAAAACAAAACCCACAAAAAATCTCACACCTCGACAACCTAGAGACTGCAGAATTTGAACTCATTAAAAAGGACATTGAATATGCCTCAAATTTTTGTGACTGAAGGTAGATCCATAAAAAAGCCTTTGCATTTACGTCTCGCTACATTAATTATCAAAAGTGGTTATATATCTGTTATTAATTACATCTGAATACTCACACATATGTATGTTAACAGTGCTAAACACATTTCAAAGACCTAACAGTGTCTGTGGGGACACCTTGTGCTGAGTGTTCAGAGACCCCAGTCCAACTGGCCATTAGAAAACATACTTGGATCATCATGTAAAAGGCTGCTGACAAAGGAGAAGATGGAGAAATATCCTGTATTTTAAATAAGGTGGCATTGTTTGGAGAGATCACCTGTCTTGTTGGAAACTCTGGTTCCTTTATGTCTTCATCCCCTATAGAGGTTTAAAGCCATGTGTCCCATAAATGCTCTAGTTACTGAGTTCTAGTGATTGCAGTTGTTCTAACTGTTGAGGGCAACAAAGCTGGTGAAGGGCTTGGAGCACAAGCCGTATGAAGAACGTCTGAGGGAGCTGGGGTTGTTTAGCCTGGAGAAAAGGAGACTCAGAGGTGACCTTATCACTCTCTATAACTTCCTGAAGGGTAGTTGTAGACAGTTGGGGGTTGGTCTCTTTCTCCAGGCAGCAACTGACAGAACAAGAGGACACAGTCTCAAGCTGCGTCAGGGGAAATACAGGTTGGATATTAGGAAGAAGTTTTTCACTGAAAGAGCGGTAAAGTACTGGAATGGTTTGCCCAGGGAGGTGGTGGAGTCACCATCCCTGGATGTGTTTAAAAAGAGACTGGATGTGGCACTTGATACCATGATCTAGTTGAGGTGTTGGAGCATGGGTTGGACTTGATGATCTTGAAGGTCTCTTCCAACCTACAAGTTCTGTGTGATTCTGTGAACTGGGCTTTGCAAGGAGCTGTGGTTCCTTCAGTCACTGTTTCTTCCTCCTGTGCTTTATAGGAAATGGTTAGGTACTTCACTCTTGAAAAAATAAGGGTTCTTCAGCAAAAGTAGGCGCTTTCTTATTTTAAGGGATTAGATACCAAAGACTCTGAAAGAGGGCATGTTAAGTCATAAGATTCATGTTTGCTAATTTCACTGTCTCTGCACACACTGCTTTCTCAGGACCTTTTTCTGTTCAATCCCCTTTTTGTAGCACCGCTGCAGCTTCCACTAGAGAGAAGATACCTGGGTCCCTGACAGCATAATGCTTAGTGTAAATGCAATTTTCTGTCTAAGTCTTCATCAGTGAGCAGCTACTGCTCATGAAAATTCTTCTCTTTTTTAGAAAGGACACCTATGAAAGTTCTTCTCTTTTGAAAATACCTACCACTTCTGACCTCTTGAATCAATTTTAAATATGCCCATTGTATGTCATATTTGACCATTTAAGAGACACATTTTGAAGGCTTTGCAATAGCATTTAGAAAGCCCTCAGGCTCACCAGCACTTACATATGGAAGACACACGGCAGTTTTCAGGCACTGGGGTATAAACTGTCAGGATATCTCAAAGGTTTAGAATAGTCCCTGGCAGTATAGGCTGCAGCATTTGAACTGAAGAAGATTAGATCTTCCTGTCTGACAAGAGTTTGGGCACTTGTAACCAATCCCAACAGTGCTATTCACTAGTGGCAGGCAACTGAAATGTGTAAAAATATTGCTGAAATAAAAAAGTGTCAGAAATGGACACTGAAATGAATATTTAAGGCACTGTAAATGTGAATTCTGATAAATTTCTTCCTCATGGGTCATTCAGGTACAGCTTTTAATTGCTCTTTGCAGAAAGTTCATTTTGACCTCGTCACATTTTCTTCTCCTTTAATGTGCCCTTTTTTTACATTTTCTTTCTTAAAATTAGTGCCTGTAGCGTGTCTGTTGATCATTCTCCTACTGTAATTCATATGTAGTCTTTAAGTAATTTCAATTGTCTTTGAGTTTTTCAGGTGCTTTCTTAATTCAGCAGATAAAGAAACTGTAATTTCTCAGTTTCTTCCAACTCCAGTTTCACTCAGACAATGAAGATAGAAAGCAGCAAGGTTTTCCTGGTGTGAAAGCATGTTCATTAAATTACATTACGCTTCTAAGTTATATTCCTGCTTTCAGTAGTACTGCATGAATGATTGTGACTGTGGGACCAAAGGCTCAAAGCTTTATGCATTTGGAAACCATGATTATGTTTCTGTCCTAGAACACCATAAAAATCTAAACATAAGATTCAGTGGCTGATGGATAAATGACTGCAGGGATTTAATGTGAATTGATCTTAAAAACAGGCAGAGATTATTTTATTTTTCTGTGTAAGAATCTGGGTAGTAGTCTAAGTGACATTGATCATAGTATTCAAGAGAAACATAATTTCCCATAGAGCATTAAGGGAAAGTAACTTATTTTGTGTTCCATATGCAGTGAAAATCTTTACATGAGACACCAAAAGGCACAAAGAAGAATAAAATACCACTACCAAGACTTGCTTTGCCTGACTGGAGCAGGAAACATTATTAATATCCTTTGATTCTCTTTGAGACAATCATATTTCTGCATAGAAGAGAACATAAATGAACAGTTACTTGCCCACATCAAGAAACCTGGATTAGGAAACTTAACAGTCCAACCTGGCATACAAAAAATACTGGAACAAATAATATATACTACAGGAACAAGCAGCATAAAGTAGCAACTGAGTACGTTTTATGGGTAAGTTCCTGGAGCACTGCATGCTGACAAAACTGACGCAAGTAATCCAACTGGTAACCCCAAGTGAATTATGTTTTGATTTAAAAGGTTTGATTAGGGAGTTAAGCCTGAGTAACACTTCAAATATTTGAGTTGTGATCACTCTATCCTAAATTAGTTCATAAATCTCCATTGTGGCAGTAAACAATTTGCCATTGTTTAGGCTATATTTATCATAGATCCATAGAATTTAATGACAGAAGGGAGCACTGGATCACGCTGGCTGATGTCCTCTATACCTTCTTCCCCAGATCTGTGAATCTGTGTTGTGTGTGGTATAGATGCTTTGGCATGCACAATGAATCCACTCCACTGGTCTCACCTTCTGCATGAGAATCAGGGGTATATCTTGTGCAACAGTTTCATCAGACTTACTGCAATCAAGTGCTGGAGCAGTTTTTGCAATGCAGTCCCCACGAGCCCATCCTGTAAAATGGCCCCATGGTGCACCACATTCTGTTTCATTACCTGCTGTCTCTCTTGATCTGAAAAATCTATGTCTGAGGAAATTTACAGTTGACTAGTATATGGTTTTCCAACGAGGACACATTAGGCAACAGCTGTGTCTAATTTCTATTTTTAATTTTTCTGATATCAGATTCTGAACACTAGTATACTTCTTTTTCTTTCCTTTTAGTGTCAGAGCTTCACTAATTTTTCCACAATAAAGACAGTTGTACTGCATGCAAGTTGTCTTTCATTTCTCACCCGTGATGAAGTGACAGTTTGAATTATTTAAAACCCTTTTTTTCCCAAACTACAGACTGATTTTGTGTCTCTTGATCATCTTCAATTCTCAAAGCTCTTTTGAAAACACAAATATTGACAGTGGTTGTGTAATCTGAATTAGTTTACTGCTAGTTTCACTAAAGTCACAGTCAGGTGTAATTTCAGCTTACTACTACTGATCACAGCTTTTCTCTCTATCTGTCCTTTTGGCATAGCATGGGAGTTACTGCTGGGCCTTTTGTGCTCTCCCAGGAGGGCTGTCTGATGTTTCTTGTTAGCCAGATGACTCAGTGTGAAATTGGGTCTTGTTTGAATGGCCTGCTCTGATGTGGGGCTGTTTGCTCTGTGTGATGGGCTCCTCTTCATTTTGTGTTCCCTTACATGCAAAGAGCAGCTTTCCCAGCCAACCCTACAAGCCAGCTCTCATCCAGTCCATCAATACTTCTTACACTGTATTGATCTGATTAGGTGAGGTATGGGCAAAGGGACCTCCCACGTGCTAGCAGCCATGCCCTCACCTACCTGCCTCATACCACACAATCTGTTGTCATTTGTCGTTTTGCTGGTTTTTGTTTCCTCTGAATTTGTTACAGCAGCCCAGGTCCTTAGTAAAAAGTTAATAGTGTGAAGGAAGTTGCAGTCTTTCCTGTCAATTCTCTTAAGGAAAGAAAGTTCCCTACTATTCTATGAGATTTCTGTAAATCTCTGTCTCTTGTTAGGTATTTCTCAGTTACCTCTTTCTTTTTTTTCCGGATAAAGTATGCATCAAATTATACTGTGTAGCACTGGCTGCTTGATTAGTATGTCACAGGACACTAAATAAAATGCCTTGCAGAGTTCTGTGTTTATGAGCTCTCCACTACCCAAATTGTTATCTCCTAAAAGTACAAAATGAGACCTGGGATGGATTATATTCCATTTAAAAAGACTGTAACTCTTATTTTTCAAGACTCAACAGTGTTCTCTCCTTTCTTGCTCTGGCATCAATGTCATATTCAATGGCCCATTGGAGTGTAACTCATTCTTTAACTACGCAAAGGGCAAATTTATTTTTCCTGTATATACTGTGGAATGATGGATTTGCCCTTTTGTATTAATATTTTCTGATAATTTCTTTTATTTTGCTGGGGAATGAATAAAAGTCATACAGAGATAAGAGATGGGATAAGGAGTGTGACCTCCTGCCAGGAAGCTTGAACTCCTTTTGTATGTGTTACTCGAGAATTGCTGCAGCTGATTTGCTGTGGGTGAGCAGTGTAGCAAGTGCTGTAATGTTTCAGAAATATCCTGTGCTCATTTCTGCAGCTTGACGTGCAATGGGCAGCTTTTAGGAGAATCAGTGCAGAAACTATTTTCAGGTGCATGAGAGGGCGGTGTTTGTCTCATCCTGCTGTGAAATGTTGTGATGTAAAATCAATGTAGCTTGCTATTGAGCAGTCCCATAACAATTATTGGCTTCATAACATCTTTTGCTCTGCAGTGTCTGAGACATATGTTGCATTACAGGCAAGTGGCCATTTCCATATGCAGATAAGTATCTAATTAGAGCAAAAAGGTACCCTCCTTGAAGCAGGCAAGTAGCTTGTTCCCAAAGAAAGGCTGGCAGGAAACAGCTTCACAATCTGCAGCTGTTGAGAGTATCAGCAGTAGAATGTTCAAATGACAAAAGGGCACATGGTGATCTTTACCTCAGTAAGATCGTCTGTAGTTCCTACTACACACATTTTTTTATCATGTGATCTGTGCCACCTCTGGATAGTGCATGAAAAGCTGGATGAGTACATGGCTTTCTTTTTGTCTATTTTTCTAGAAAGGAGAAGCTGAATAAATTTGAATGTAGTCGAGAATCTTTATAGAAAATCCCCACTGTGAAGGACAATTCTGCACCAACACCTCAGTTAAAGATCTGTCAGCTGATTCTTAATCAATAGTGTGTGCATAAAGTGGGATTTGGCCTTTATAAAAACACATTAAATTTCCATTTGAAGTAAGTGCAATACATCAAGCATCTTCTTATGCCACCTTTGCTCACTTGGATCACAGTGTTGTACTTTGTAGTGAAAGGAGATAAAACATTTCTTTTGAACACTAGTTTGGAAGGGGCCCTTGTGTTGGAGCGCCAGATTAATAGGCAGCCTGTCCTGTTAAAAAGTATGGGAGTTGCAAAGCAACTGTGGCAAGATCAGCATCAGGGAAGAGTCACAACAGGACTGAGACAGAGATACAGCTCATTATCCTAGCGCAGCAAAAAATCTCTTCTCCAGCCTTGCTGAGGCAGAAAGGGAAGGAGAGTGATGATCCCTCTGGAATCTGGCTATTAACAGCTATCTGGACTGTATGAGCTCCTTTAAAGAGAAGAACTTGCCTCAGAGGAACTTCCTCCCCAGGAGTGAGATGATGATGAAATGCACTGAAGCTCTTTGGAAAATTCTTCTTGTATAAGGTCTCATTTACACAACAGATGGGATCTGTAGCTGATCAGGGGTCAGCAGCACGCTGGCATGCCTTGCTGGATGCGGTCTGGCTGCATCTGCAGGCACAAGCAATCTCCCACCATTGCTGCATCACAATAGACACCTGAGACTTGTTACTGAAAGGTGACAACCAGATGCTGGCCATGATTTGGGCCTTTCAGTCTCCATCTAGTACAAATTGTTGGTGTAAGTTGCTGTAAGTTGCTAGCCATGTGTTACCCTTTATAAGTTTTGTTAAAAAGGAAATGAATTTTTTAATGAATTTATCAGGCCTTATTCCATTGTGCATGAGCAGGTGAAAGGACAAAAATATTTACATGAAGGAATAAATGTAATTTCCCTCGATAAAGAAAAGGCATGAAGCCTGTTCCACTGTCTGTGTAGAATGAAATATGCAATAAACTTACAGCAAAATAAACCAGTCCAATGATCTCCAATCAAAGAAGTATAGCTCAATAGTTTAATGTGAGTTGATTTTGTGATACTTACATCAATAAAACACGAACTTTTCTAATTTTGCAAACTTATGCAAAATCCCTTTTCTGATATAAGGCAATCACAGAGTATGAACTGAGGTTTGAAATTCCTCTGTTGTCTGTACATGGTTGCTATTGCTTGTTTTGGCAAGAGAGATGAAGGTGGTCCAAGGACTGGGATATATGTTCTGGATCATTGACTACATTTCAGAGAAGTTTGGCCATAATTAAATATTGTGCTTGACTTCCTTACTTACAGAAAAATAAGAAATGTTGCTTCTCTGGGAACAACTCCCTCCCACTCACTCAAATGTTGTTTTGTTAGAGATAATGGTCTTATGGCTTGGGCATGAAATAAGGTAGCACAAGAGTATCTGCTACTCAGTCCTCATCCACAGGCAAATGGAAATTGTGGAGTGGGACAAAGAACGTGGAGCTTGTGCTCTGGTCATACCAAGCACTGGTTTTTAGTTGGAGGACTAGGCATTAGGAAGTTAAATGTATTTTTCAGGTATATCTCAGTTTTTGTGATAATCATAACAACTTCCTTTTCCTAATGTGGTGTAATTCTGATGCAATTAGTTAAAATTGTCCAAGGCAACCTGTCCAGTTCTGCATCATTTGTGCAACCTATACTACCAACAGAGGAGTGGCCAAAACTTTTGTAGGTGATGGTGATAAGAGGCTGAGAGAGAAGAACCTCTTCCACAAGCACCATTATTTGGAAGAGGATGACTATCCACTAAGATTGGGCTTGGACTTGTGTTACAGGCTCAACTTTTCTTTTCTTAGGAATTATTCCTTTCTTAGACTCTGATTCTTCTACCACGTAGCTTATGGTGGTGTTTAATTGTTGTTTCTGTGTAATTTGAAATATAAATTTTGTAAGTAGGGTGTGCATAATTGCTCGAAAGTGCATTCTCTGTGCTGCTATGTTGCACCAGATCATTTGCATGTTGTGGTTACCTTCCCAAACTACTAGCTGTCATGGTTTAGGAATAGTACTCCCCAATTCAGTGCCCTCACTGGGACTCTCCTATACTAGATGCAGCTCTGTACCTGCCCCTTCCTCTCTCTCCCCCTTCCTGCTCTGGGAATGGAGTTGAGAGTTGGAGGCACAAAAGATAAAATCATGGGTTGAGATAAGAACAATTTACTGGAAACAGCAATGGGATAAAAAACCAAACAGTAACAGCAACAGTTTTAATAATGAAAGGTATAAGACAAAAAAATTATTTACACAGAAAGTAAAATAGTACTGGACCATTTTGCCCACCACGCTTTTTCCCCCAGTAAGAAACAAGAGAGATGATTCCTTACTCCTGCCTCTGGCAAGTGACCAGAGAAAGTACTGAATAACATTAGAGTCTGGCCATATTCCCCTCCTGGCTACTGTGAAAACTAACCCTGTCCTGGCTGAATCCAGGACAGTAGTGAAATCTGAGCTCATCAGAAATATAATTCAACTTTCCTTTATCTTATCTATGGAATGTTCTCTAGGACATATATGCCAGAAATCAGAGTCTTTACAAACTTTCTATGTAATTCTGAAAAAATTACAAGAAAACATCTTTGATTTATTTAATGAAGGCTCTTTAGATTTTTCATTTGGAACAACAATTTGTCATATTAAAATAAACCAACAAAGCAAAACCAAAGACCAACCCAAACCAAAGCCCACCAATCTGTACAAAGTCAATATCAGAAGAAAAATTGGCTCAAGGAGCTGAGCTGTCAATGCTGAGCTCAGTGATATAGAAAAAGTATCTGTTTAAACCTTCTGCTCTCTGAACAGATGCTATTTACTTTGCAGAAGGACCTTTTTCAACCTTTAAGTCTCAGACTCTTTGGTTCTTCAATAAGAGCTCACCTGTTTAGAAACCACTCCAGCTATACCTCAGTTTATACTACACTGAAACCTTCAAACAGTATTGCTGTTTAGACCAAATGTATGATCAGTAATTCTTTCAGCCCTTCATCCAGTGAGGTCATAAAAGAAAGAATGACAGCAGTTCCAGAACTCCCTCATACCACCCCTGAATATCTGCTCATCTGTCGTTCATTCTGCAACCTGTCCTTTTCAAGCCGACAGGCATTAATTCCTTGTAAAATCTGCCAATTTTAATTCTGATTTTTAAAAAAAATTTAAAAAAATATTTCCCAGCATATTTGGCATCAGAGTGATTTCAAAAGTTGGATTCAAAACATGAGGGACTCGTGCTTCTCCCAGAGAGGCGAAGCTTCTGTCTACATTGTTTTAAGAAAAAACACTCAGCTGCTTCATCTGTCAGTCATTCTCTTCCAGGAGAAGAAAGTACAGGCACTAACAACAAAATGAAATTGCTCTCTGAAAGCAAAAAGTAAAAACTTGAAGCTTTTTTATCTCTTCCTATGATCTTCCATGATCTGTCTCTTGCTGTCAGTAAGGATATAGTTCTAAAAGCAGGGAATTGGACGAGCTTAGTTTTTTGTGCTAACCTTCCACTACTGACATGGAGAAAGTACAGAGGCATAAAAACAAAAAACAAAAAAAAAGAAAACAGAAGAAAAGAAGATCTTATATGCCGGTATTTCCTGATTGAGAACAGAGCTCAAAGGTGTTGCTCATTTCAGTAGCAACACCACTGAGGATTGTTCCCCAATGAATTCAGCTTCTAAGGGTACTCTACTCCCTACATTTAATACAACTTCTTTATCTCCAAATATAACAATTGCAACACTGAAACGGGCTCTACATTATCATCCTAAACTTAAATCATCATTCTAAAAATGACTGCAGTAATTTATTGATGGTGCAAATTATTTCCTCTTCAGAACTATCCATAGTAAATATACTGCTGAGTTTATCAAAGTGTTGAAGCAAATTTTTCTTCCCATTTATCTGCAGTGTACTGCTAATTAAAATGGCCTAATAATCCTGTGGCCTCAGGTTTCAAGTACTCTCAGATAGGCTTTTAGGGACAGAGATGATGAACACCCAATAAGCAAAGAAGACACAGATCTTGAATCATGAGGCCATACCCTGCAGCTTCTCCCAAGAGCCCTTCATCTTCATCATCATGACATGAGTACACACTTTTCTGGTCTTACATTGCTCCCAATTGATCTCAAATCTTTGCAAGAGGTGCCATCCATAGCTGGTACTACCCTGAAGACTGAAAAATCAATGATCAGAGAAAAAGGGCCATCAATTATCAACCCATTTAGGTCCTGGAGACAAGTTAGTGATGTTTTTTAGAGAAGACATCTTGATGTCATTTTAAAATGACACCAGGTACTATCATTCCAGATGCTTAGAAAACTAAACAGCTTTCTCTAATGACAGCTGTTCCCAGGAACAAATAACTCCAAAGGCCAGACTAAAACAAGTAAAGTACTCCTCTATTTCAGTCCAACTGTGTCTAGCAAACTAATATTATGTAAATACTGCTTACTGACAGAACAAAACATCTGCCGTTGTGAAGTCTCAAGCTAAATAATACAAGGCTATATTTTCTGAAGGGTATTTACATTTCCATGAGTAACCCTGGAAGTTTCATCCTTACAATTACTTATTTTTCCATATAATTTGCCATAATGATTGCGATGATAAAGGGTTCTTCAAAAATTCTGAAGAGGACTCAGTGCAGTTTTTTCTCCTTTGAAGACAGAAGTCTTTTAAGCAGCTTAACATATTGAATGCAAAGTCCTAAGAAAAATATCTCCCCAAATATATCTTGGTCTTTTGGTGGAGGCCCTTCAAATATCAGAGCCAGAAAACTACAGAGTACCTACAAGTTTGCAGTGAAAACCAATGGGTTATGTTTTGAGACAATAGTTTTCCTTTTAAAAAGCTGTCATCACTTATAAATGCAACCATTTGTGAGATAACCAAGATAGCCTAAGGTGATACATAGAAGAACAGTGACAGGGTTTTTCAGTGTCTTCAAATTTCATCTTTACCTCCGTTTTGTTTTGAGATAGAATAATCTTTAGCCAGGCCCTAGAATTCATCTCTTTTGGGTATCCTCATCAATTACAGATTCTTTTTGCGGCTTTTTCACCCTTTGCATGGATGTCTTAGCATGCAAAATAGCATGTGAAAAAATATAACCTTGCTTAATTGGATACCTGACTGATTGGTAATGTGTTTTGTAAATCAAGGGGAAAGTCTATTTGTGACAATAAATTTCTCCAAAATAGAAATACAAATATTTATTTCTGTCTTTGGCTTGAGAAAACTGGACTCAGTCTCAAGATAGTTTCCTTCTTTCTCTTTTTATAATGCTAAGGACACTTTTTAGCTCCCTTCCAGATGCATGCTTCCATACTGTGAGCTATTTCCTTCCCATAAAATATCTGTGATTCACAGCAAAGTAATAGTCAGACTCTCCCCGGTGCTAAGGATGTTTATAGAAAGTGTTCATCAACTACTTGTGCATATGGAGTTAATGCAGTTAAGTCTGTTCAATTACTCACCCAAAGCCATAGATTTCTGGGCAGCACTACAGCCCTTGAGCTTCAGTTTTGTTACAAACAGCTGAATCGGGTGAGAAACTGAAGCAAATTGTCACTGGAGTTCAAATGGACTACAAATAGCAATTGCATACCTTCCAGAGGAGAGATTTCCAGTCCATCTGGACGGTCATCTGTAACCTCAAGATAAATCTGTCAGAGACAGATTTCTGACTGTTTCAGACTGTTACACCACATGTCAGCTTGCACTCATGCAGTGCCTGAAGCCAGACCTCACCCTTCCTCCTCTGCAGAGCTGGCAGAGGTTGGTATATCAAGCTGTGGAATGCCAAACAGCTATATATGTCTCCTGTCTTGGCTTAAACTGACAATGTTCGAAAAGATGCATCTTTCTTACAAAACCTCTGTTGCTGGCTTACATAAAGAGCTGCTCACTGGGACCATTGGATCCCTGCTACATGATCCCTCCTATGTGAATCCAGATGGAGACAAGACATGAACGTTGAAGGCAAGGAAATCAGTGGAAGACATTCTGTCTTCTTTTAAAGATTTCCATAGACCAGATGTTCCCAGAAAATACATCACTAAGTCATTGTATGCACAAATATGAAAGAGCCTGTTAGGGTTGGGGGGTTTTTACAAAGCAAATGGCTGGCAACAATTTATATTCTGTTTTCCTTTCAGGAAACATTTCCTTGTCAGTTTATGCTCTCTTTCATGATTTGTCCTTGGATCAATATCTCAGCCCTAAGTCCAGTTAAAGACCTATTCACTATCAAAATATCTCAAGTGTTTTGTTTCATTTTGTTCTGTTTTGTTTCTGCAGAAAGACTTTGATTTCAGAACACTTGCAAATACAAGGAATAAGGCATTATGCATGAGTTTCCTCTGATCCCCTACCAGAGTATAAGAAAAAGGAGAAGGAAGGAATTTGACTAGGTTTATCCTAATAGCTTCTAAGTGCCTGGGACAATTGTACCTAATACCTAATGTATTTCTTGCAATTTATCCCAGCCTCTATAAACAAAAGTAAGGAATATTTTCCATGTAGCTTGAGATGACATAGGTATAACCCTGAGCTTTCATTGCCTGAGAAAGCCTAATCAGTGCAATGCAAATCAGGCCATGGCACTGACTACTTAATCAGGAATTAGCTATCAGAAGAAACAGTCCCAAGGTGTATAATAAGAGAGGCTTTCACCTCCCTCCTTATGACTGGATTCTTTCTTCATGCTCTACCTGTAAATTTTCTGGAGATGTGTATTTATTTAAGTTTTGACACTTGCTGGAAAACCCATGCTTCCTAACTCCACCTTATTTTTACTGTCTTTTCCCCCTAATTACTAGTATTCCTCTTTGAGATGCAGAATATCCAATGTACACTTACTTTTATCACTAAAGGATATGTTTGCTTCTAAGAAACACTATTCTTAGAGAAATAGATTTCAGGATTAGATCACTATATGAAGTTATGTCACCATATGTAAGGGGATCTACAAGTGTATAGAAGTAAGTCTTACAGTCTGAGGGATAATAAAAAAAGCATAGGTAATGGAAGTTATATGAGACTGGGAACAGAAAAGCTGGATTTCATGGCAGAGATCATGAGTAAGATACAGAGAGAGGATGTAGAAGCCTGAACCTGCAACACATGCCCACTAGATCCAGGCTACTGCAGTTCCTCCAAGAGAAATCTTATGGAGAGCATGGACAACTGGGAGTACTAAGATTAAAAAAACCAAAAAACCCACACAAATAGAAATAGGCTTCTATTCAGTAGCACAGACTTCTTTAATTGCTTCTTGTACGAGACACATCACACTCACAGGTGTGCTGGAATGAAAGTTGTGAAAGTAGACTTAGGCTCTTACGTTTTGGAAAGAGGAATGAAATGACAAATGAGTTAAAATATTAATGAATTCAAGGTTTAAGGAAATATGTATCATCTGACATAAGGCAGATCAGCTGAATTGTCTAGAAGGCCTGAGTGATTGGAAACTTAATTGGTAACTTATGTACTGTCTCTGTTCACTATTAGAAGATTTTTTTTCAGGAAAAAGAGAGAAACATACTTCACTAAAAAGTCCTTCACTTTTATTTGAAAATTGATGGTGTAAAACCTACTGAGGATATGCAGTCCAGGAAACATCTGGTTCTGTCCTCCTGACACATTTTGTGAAGTCTGCCAACATCATTTATACATAATTATACTATAGTTTTAGCAGGACTACAGCCTCTGCAACTCTAATGAGAACAAATACACTGCAAGGTTGGCAGACATTTGTGCTTTTCTAAACTTTCTGAACTACAATGCTTCTGCAAGAATCTAGCTTAGGAATTTATTTGCTGGGTTACATCATTCAGTTTCTGTGTGATACAATAAAAGTATTAATTTTGTCATCACTATTCTTCTTAGGACACCCAAGCCCAGATCAGGCACTCAGTACATAATAGAGCATATTGTCCATCCAAAATAAAGGGTAAAAATCTAAAGACAAGCCAGTGTTCCAGGACATTAAGAGACAATGTCAATCAAATGTGCTTGTCTTTGACACAATAACAGATTAATAATTATCTGTTGTTTTTTGGGGAGAATTATTAGGCACTACAGCAAAGATATGAAGGGACCAGGGAAGAGAAAAGCCTAAAATTTACGTATCTTTATGGGGAGCCTTTTGAACAAATAAGCGGATGGGGAATCGGTGGACTAATTAAAGCTTGAACCTCATTCCTAGATAATAAATGAAAAAATATTCATAGAATGAAAATAACTGTTGATTTCTTTAAAGATGATTTTTTTTGTTTGTTGTGATGGCTACTGTCAACCTTGCAAAGAGCTGCATGAGCAAATCAAACTGGTGGGTTTTGAAGACAATCTTGGCAGCAGTGTGTAAATAGATGTGATCAGGACAAAAATGCCTTTTCTGAGGCCAAGATGTTATAGTAAGTGAGCTGCAAAATAACTGTGACCTTAATGAAAACTTTAACAGCATGAGTGGATGAAAAAGGCCAAGTTTTAGAGATGGTTCTGTGAGCACAGCAAAGAGTCTAAATTAAACCTGGCATCCAAGTTATGGGTGTTTGAAACTAGCAGGACAGGAAGAGTCTTTTAAGAATCTGGAGAAGAGGCAGGGAAGAGATGGCTTGAAGAAGAGAGACAGCACTCTGTTTTAGCTGTGCTGAACTTGAGATGACAGCCAAGGGCATATGAGCAAGGCATGCCTTGATCTTACCCTATGAAGGTAATATTTTGGGGAAGAGAAGTCTGGAATGAAGCAGTATCTGAGATATTCAGGTAAAGATGATAAGGGAGTTCGTAGGTGAGATGAAACCACAAGGGAATCAGAAAGAAAAGGACAAGAACTATTGGAAGTGCAGAAAATGTGACCTATAAGGAAATGATGAAAGAATAAAGATATTTTTTTCCCTTAAAAAGAGGAAAGAAAGTTTTGTTACAGTCTACACAAGCATTAAGAGTAACTGGAAAATGGAGAAAATAAACTGCTCCCAATCACAATTGGAAAAGAACATGTCAGTTTAAGGTAAAGGAGCACAAAAACCTTTGCAATAATATGGGTAGAAATCCATGAAGACTGTGATGACTCCTTAGCTGGATGTTTTTAGAAACAGATACATATCTGCCAAGAAAAGCAGGTACCAAAGCTAGCTACAGCTGAATATACCAAAGTAAGATGGTTCTAATGGTTTCTTGCAGTTTCTTCCAAGTTTGACAAAATTGAAGGTCCATGAAAAGTCTAAAAATGGGACACCTTTCATGCACTCTTTGCCCTTTGAGATGCTCTTATGCATCCATTATGTGTGAGTTTCACTGATATTTAGGACTTTTTCCCATCTAATATGATTAGAAAGGCTAGGCAATACTTACGATCTTCTGTAGTCATTAACCAATAAATATCATTTTTGCCATCAGTAGCAGAAGGTCACAGGCTTGATGGGCACCTGGCAAGGTGGGAGATTGGGATGTGTCTGGCTCTGCCTCGGTGGGAGCTGGTTTTAGCTGTGGTAGAAATTGCCTGGGGGACAGGTGCCTGATGCTTGCCTACATTGGCTTCACTTTGGGAATGCCTGGGCTAGGGGTGTAGTCACTTTGATTTTTCTGTATATTTTCTGATTTTTATTATTATCATCATCATCATCATCATCGTTACTATTATAAATTCTAGTAATATTTTTACTAGATGATTTAGGTAACAGGCTCATCATAAATGGCTAGTTGCATGTATGTCGTATATTGCCTCTTGCCTGTAGGCATAATCTTTTCATATAAGAGTCTGATGCCTTCCTCTGATTTAGAATTGCTCAATTTATTCAATGCATTATGGTTTTAATTTTGATTGGATACTTTATGGATAAGATAGAGAGTTTTAGTGCCATATTCTTAAGATACAATATAAAAATTCTTTGAACATTGAAGAACTGGGACCTGGGTATGTGTGGGTATTTTCTGTGGCACTCCTATTTATTAATAAAAAAACTTTGTAGCCTAAAACAGTGGTGTTAGAAGCCTGTTACATCATGACTGAAGTATGTAGAGCCAGAACTCTTCTACAGAGGCCACAATGAATTAAACTGATAAAAGGAACAACTTCTCTTAAAAGCCCAGCCTTGTCCACTAGCTACTTGTTAAACATAGAATTTGATTCTCAAGTTTGTACAGATTTTTTCTTAAATCTCTGAATAATGGAGAAGGAAATGCAGACAGCTGTAAACCCACTGTATCTACTGGAAAAAATGACCCAGTCACACTTTCATACTCATTAACTGAATCCCTGAAAATAGGAATTATAAGAAGATAATCCAATGCCTTGAAGGGATATTAATCCTGTTTTTCTGATTGTTTTCATCAATATTCTGTTTTCCTCTAATTTTTACAACTCTTTATGTTTCTTCTTTGGTTTGTAAAGATATATGCCAAATTTTTTCAATGTATTCAAAAGTCAGAGAGGTTTATTACACAAAGAATTTATTATGCTTTTCCAAAAAACCAATTATTTCTTTATCCACTATTTTTTTCATCATGACCTCTTCAATTAATTTTCCTTATTTACCTCAGATAGTACAGAGGGGACTTTGGAAATTGTATTTTTATATAAATTAACATACTCATATTATTTGCTTTGTTAAAATGAAGAAAAAAATGGGGAAGTGTCAATCTACTATCTATGAGGTAAGGGTGTCTGAAATTTTAATATTTACCAGACATTGACCAAAAGCATTATATTATGTGTTCCTTACTTGTTTCAAATTGTGGCCAGTTACAGGTGTAACCAGAAGCTGAAATGAGCTGCAAGCTGTGAGCTGGTCTGGCACTGTGCATTCACACTTAATTGTTTTCACTGGTCAGTTCTGTCATTGCACTACTTGCAGTTCCTCAGTAACCTCAGCAGAGCTCTAGAAATAACAAGATTCACTGACTGACCATTGTTGAAAACCCTTGAATGCCAGTTGTACTTCTGGCTTGTATTTCTTTGTCAAAACATCAAACTCAAAAAGATCTTGTCAATATTCATCATCAGATCTTAAACTTGTGGCACAAAATGGTCACTTCAAACCGAATTGGCAATAGTCTGTTACATTCTGACTGATCAAAGAAATAATCCAAGTCGTAGAAAATTGTTTGGAAACCAAAACTCCCTGTGTAAAGGTGGTCATTATGACAAATTTCGTAAGTTTTTTCCAACTCCACCAAAGACCAGTGGAATGCTGTTTTCATTTGTAGGCATAGCATTTTGTTGCATTTTTCTCAAGTACTTGTAATACTAATTTTAGCTTTTCTGTTTAATACAATCTGATGAAAATTCATCTGTTATTCTTCATGTACTGCAAGAGGTACTTAAGCACATGCAGATGATGTGAAGTTATTTTGGGTAGCAAAGATGAAGAGCAACAACAAATTCTGCAGAAAGACCTCAGAATGTGGAGTGAATGGATGATAAGAGAGGAGGTGAAATTCCATGTATGCAACCATAATGGGACACGCAGAGAAGGAAGGAATCCTAACTTCACAAGAGTGGTGAATTCTGAACTTGCTGTTGTCACTCAGGAATGTGATACTGGAATTTCAATAACTACTTTTGTGAAAACATCAACTCAGATCTCAGTGGTGGTCAGAATAAGTACTGAATGTTAGGATTTAGTAGAAAAGGATAGGGAACAACCAAGATAACCTCCTATTACTTCTATCTGAGGCTTTGTACTATGCAAATCTATAGCATGCCTAAGCCTAAAAGGCTGTTTACACTTTTGATTCCTCCTGTTTCAGGACAGACAGAAAATTGAGATTCAGAGAAGTGTATGTGGTCTGGAGAGGGCAAATAGGTAATGAGTAATCACTTTGCCTTATGATACAATGATGAGGAAAACTAGGTGGAAAGCTGGTCAAAACAAAAGGGAGTACACTCTTTCAAAGCACACCTCAGCTGTGGCATTCCTCAACCTAAGAGGCTGTAGATGCGTCAGTGATGGAAGAAATTTTGGAAACATAGGTCTATGAAGGACTGTATGAATGTACTGAGATCCTGCATTACTGGATGTCTGTAAGTCATTTATAACTGATAGGGAGCTGTATGCCTGCCTTGCTTAAATCCTTAAGAATCTCATATGGGCAACCATCAGAGACAGGCTAATTAGGCCAGATAGGCCATTGCCCTATTCCATCTCTTACACTAAAGAATTTGAGTGCTCTGTGTGGAGGAACAATCTGAATATTGTTGGCAAAGGGTGGGTGGATTTCAGGCATAGTACTGAGGAAACATTTTATTATTTGATTGACACAATGAAGGGCAACAGAATTTTGCCTTTTCCTTTTTTCCTTAGCCTTCAGTTTGTTTTTTTTAATCCTTCTGCTTTTCCTCATCTGCTTGCTTTTAATCTCTGCTTCTCTTTAAATTATTTTTCCTGTGTACCAAACAATCCTCTAGCCCTAAAGAAAAACAGGGCTAAAAAAGGCAAGCACTCACACTGGTGAATAAACTCTGTGAAGCATTTCCAGCTTTCCTTCTTTGTTCTTGGTTCTCTACTGTGGAGCTGAACTCAGAGTCTGTGTTCTTCCAGCTATCAGACAAAATCAGGAGATGCCATAGGGTGAGATTTGAAGCGAGTTATGATTCTTGTTTAATGTTGTTCTCTCTTATTAATATCTACTGAAGAACTTGCAGTTTGTTGTATGCTTGTTCACCAGTTGTTTAGAGATCAGGTTAAAAAGTGGTTCCAGAGCAACAGCACTGTCTGAGCTCCTGGGCCAGCATTGGTGGGATGCTGGTGGAGTCAACCTTGTTTGTGCTGGATCTGTTGTGCTTTCACTGTGTTTTCAGTGTTAAGATAGCAATAACAAATATTTGGAGGGATAAATTTTTTTTCTGTTTTAATCCAGACAGTGGTGCAAGCCTCTTGTTTTTTTCCAGGATGAAGCTTTTCTAATCAGGTCACCTTGAATTGAACTAACATAAACAAGTGGGGTATTGATGAATTTTTGGAAGTGCTGTACTGCTTTCTTTCAAGTGGGTGGAATTGAAGATGACCCATGACAAGCTCCACTGAAAATCCAGAATCTAATTACTAATTATCTAATTTCTACTTTTTAGAAAGTGCTTTAAGTGATATATACATAGCACAACATTTTCCCCCTTCTCTATTATAAAATAGTCAAAAGGACTTTGGTAAAAGGGAATGTGTTTGAAATGAGATATGACATGTTAATTTGGCCTCTACTCCTCTGCCTTGGCACTGGAATAGCAATTCATTGGCAGGTTAAAACATACCCTTTTAGCTCCTGATGACCCAAACTAGTTTGAGCCCCCAAGCCATCAGTATTTCTTCATTTACCCTTCCTTCCTTCCTTCCTTTCTTCCTTGAGGCAATTGCTACTGGTTTTATAACAAGCAGGGTCTGGTATCATCAAACCCAGCTGTACAGATGCTGAGTGATTGCTGTGACATAACAAATTACATTTCCACAGGCTTTAGTAAAATGCATTTTCATTTATGATGTTACCAGAAAAAAACCCTCAAAACAATCAGCAAGACTTGTTCTTCAGCACTTCCATTTACAAGAAAGGGAATTATAAGAAAAAGAAGACAATAAATACCAAGGAAAGGTGTATGTTTGTTAGTTAATTAATTTCTGAGAAACCAAATATGCCCTTAAGGACATTTTAATCAGATATAGTTAGACACGCCATCCTAGGTCTTGGCACTGTTAAGGGATTCTCAGATCTCTATATCTGATTATAATAGCTGAACACCTTTTGGCTTTTTTCTCATCAGATTTGCAGAGTTTATCTGCAGCAGCCTCCACAGAAAATCACAGTGTGTAACTTTCTATCAAACAGAAGGACTGTCATTGATTTTTTTTTTTGCTACAACATTAATGCTGTTGGTAGATCCAAATGAAACCAGAGTCCTGTTGTGCTAACCACTGAGTAAATACACAGTTATAAACTCTGTGGTTTCCTCAGGTATAGTATTTGTAGATGACAACACATTATCAGCAGTAACCAGTATTGTAGAGCTCTTAAATAGATAAAAACCCCCAGTACTCTTGATGTTGAACAGTTAGGCAACATAGGATACATGTGAGTTATCTGTATTTTTGTATGATTGATCTGAATTTGAGAACTGAAAGGAAAGCTATTATTTAAAATGAAAAGACTCAATTTTTGTTTTCTTTCATGATCTCAACTAACAAATGCAAGGAGTATTTTGGCAACACTCTAAGTTCTTTCCTGCTGATTTTTCAGTTGTATTTGCTATACAGAATATGCATTTGAATTTTGGCTTGTGCGGTTCTTCATAGGGAGTTCCAAGCAGAATGTAATTGATTCAGGTTTGAAGGATACTTTTCATGCTGTGTCACTTTTAAGAGTTGCAGTGTACTGCAAGATGCCACTAAATACAGCAGGAACTTTGAGCTTTACTTATTTATATTATCTATAAGTTTTCCTCTAATTGCAAATCCCACTGGTGTGCAAGAAAATTGCAGGCACTTCATTTCCTTAAAAGGCTCTTTGCTGTATCAACCCAGAAATGCTACAGCCCATTCTTGTTCCCACTCAAGTCAGAAAAAATAATATTTGCCAAGTATTTGCTGTTGAACAAAACTTCAAAATGCTTACAGGTGCTCTTGCTGCATGTAATGAAGAACAATCCTGCTTAATCAGCCAAGTACTTTGCCTAACAGTCTGCTGTAAGGAATATGTAGGGCATTCCCAATGGCAGCTCCATGTCTGCTGACCTTTGGAACATCCATTAAGTGTTGAGTACAAGTGTTTGGAAATTAACTTCCTCAAACATTGTGAAACAAAATGATAAAGTAGCAGCATTCTGTCCATTCACACTGCTTTTGATCTGAGCAGCAGAGTGAAAGTGTTTATGACCATACGGAATTTTTCCAGTTCATACAATTTTTCCCTCAAATAATAGAATATCTCTCCAGTTTCCTCCCTAAAACAAAAGAAGTAACAATGTGAATAGTCTAGAAAACTTTAGACAAAATCTGAGCTCCCTTACTGAACAACCCGAAGAAGTAAAAAGGCAATAAAATCGATTATACCATATGTCTAGGGGAGCTGGTCAGTGCTTATTTTCTCCTAAGATGCCAGAGGACATGGTGGAAGCATCAAGATCATGAGGGATGGAGGAACATAGTTCACACTTCTTCCAGGGTATGGAAAGCAGGAGGAACTGAGGGTGCCAACATTCAGACATAGGAGACAGCCGAGGGAAAACAGTTCACTTACCTTTCCACAGAGCATCTTGCTTCCGTGTGCAGTTGCTGTGACATTGCATGTGCTTTTGTCACATGTAAAACTCTCCCAATAGCTGATGCTAATGAATATCTGTCAGATTTTTTTTTTTGTTTGTTTTGTTTTTTTTGTTTACATGATTTATCATGCTATGACCAGAAACTGCCAATTGTCTGCCATGTTCAGTGACTGCTTGCTATAGTCTCATGTAGACACACCTTGGAATGAATGTGTCTCTTCCCTTGTGCTAGTTCCACTTTCACTCAAAATGAAGAGCTTTGGGGAGACTCTCTCAGAAAAGCCCTTAACTTTTGAATTAGTTTTTATCTCCCGGTCCAAGTTGCTGTGTCTTTGGGACATAATACACAACCTATTTTTGTGAAAAGTCAAGGATGTTGGCAGGCATGGAGACTTTGGGTTGCAGGTGGATGAATGTTATTTTTTTCTTGGGATAATTCCAGTACTTTTTTCCATTTCTCAACTGAGTCCTATTATCAATGCCTTCATTTTGATAGTACAAGAAAGTGATTATTACAATAAAGAAGATAGCATTACCCATGCAGCTACTGCATATTTCTTCCTTTACTCAATCGTGTCTTTTAAATTTTTAACTAGAATCTCTATCCCCCACTGACAAACCCGATTGAAATCTGACATTTTTATGCAAACTATTTCATTAACAGTTTTGTCGTGCTACAACTATTTTTAAAATTTTAGCCTTTGAATTCTTTGCCAACATATGGCTGATAGAAGAACAAACAGTGAACAGCCTTATTTTGTTTATGCAGCAGCATCAGAGCACACACCAATCCCCCCCACCAGCCCTCAGCTTCTGTTCTGGATTGAGAATGTCCATTAGAGACAAGAAGCACTTCAAGGTGTGTAGAGATGAGCCCTTGGTCTCCTTTTATTATCTTCTGGTATTATTTAAAGCATGACAGTGGACTTACAAGGCTAACATGACTTTTGGTCTTCTTCCTCTCAACTTTAATGAACTCCCAAGTCTGAATAAGTAGTAAAACTACTTAGTTGAATTGAATTGGAGCTTGACCTAACTGCAAAAAATAGCGTTTTTTCTCTTCAATAGCATGTCCGCACATCCACATCCCTCCTCCTGCTTAATTGTTATGCAATGAGGCTTATTTATGAAACTTCAGGTTTGAAAAGTCAGATTCTGGCTTCCTAGAGCAGACTCAGGCTAGGTGTTCCCTTCTGAAGCAAAATGTCTTACAAGTTTTCAGTGTGTCCAACCAAATAATTATTATGCAATATTTTTAACAAAGCGATTTTTATTACGGGAACTATAAAAAAAAAATTAAAATATTTTGAAAATGATACTCCTGATTTAAATAATTTCGATAACTACAGAGTTTTCCGGCTATGGAGAGGAATAACAGGGCTACATATTTAATAACTCAACTTATGCCATACAGAATACTAATTATTGCTGAGGGCAGTAAGTCAAGCACTCAAATGTTATGTAGAAATGTGGGTGATTTGACCCTAGCTAGGCACTGGGTACACACCAAAGCCACTCTGTCACTCCCCTCCTCAGGTGGGCAGGGGAGAGAAAATATAATGAAGGGCTCATGGGTTGAGATAAGGACAGGTAGAGATCACTCACTCATTGCTGTCACAGGCAAAGCACAGGCGACACAATTCAGGGAAATTAACTGAACTCCTTATTGATTACTTATTGTTGCCAAGCAAAATAAGAGTAGCATAACAAGAAGTAAAATAAACCCTGAAAACACCTTCCACCCACTACTCCCTCCTTCCTAGGCTTAACTTTATTCCTGCTTTTATTTATTTTATTTTTATTCCTGCAGCCCCAGCAGTGCAGGAAGATGGGGAAAGGAGGTGACATACAGTTCATGACATGTTGTTTTTCCTGCCACTTGGTCCTCAGGGAGAGGAGTCCTTCCCCTGCTCCAGCGTGGGGAGACAGTCCTCTATGGACTTGTCCAACATGAGTCCATCCCACAGGCTGCAGCTCTTCAGAAACTACTCTAGTGTGAGTCCCTTCCATGCAATGCAGCCCTGCAACAACAGGCTGCTCCAGTGTCACCCCACAGGGGTCAAAAAACCTGTTCCAATGTGAGTCTCTTTCTCCATGGGCCCACAGGTTTTGCTGTGAGCCTGCTCCAGCATGGGCTTCCCATGGGGTCACAGCCTCCTTTGGACTATCCCCTGCTCTGGGATGGGGCCCTCCAGGGCCTGCAGGAGGATTTCTGCTCCCCTGTGGACTCCACTGGCTGCAGGAGAATCTCAGCTCCAACACCTGGAGCACCTCCTCCCTCTCCTTTCTCACCCGCCTTGGTGTCTGCAGGGCTCTTGCTCTCACGCATTCTCACTGCTCTCTTCTCTGGCCACAATTACTTTTGTGCAGTAACTTTTTTTTTGTTCTTAAGTATTACATCCCAGAGGTGCTACCACCTTCACTGCTGGCCAGCGGCATTTCTATCTTAGAGCCACCTGGCATCGGCTCTGTTGGACACGAGGGAAGCTTCTAGTAGCTTCTTAGAGAAGCCACACCTGTAGCCCCTCCACTACCAGGACCTTGCCATGAAAACCCAATGCAACTGAAATTAGTATCACCAAGTGACCCTATTTGCATTTTCCTGCAGTGCTACTACTTCCAATTTTTGTTCATTATGGAATATAACCTTGCTTAGACCCTGAACTGACAATGTCACAATGCAGGCTGATGTATATATACAAGAATGGAATAAAGCAACTCATAGTAGAAAATAGCTGTGCACTTTTAAATGGTCTGCCTGCAATAAATGAACGTGCTTTACTTTGCCAGCAAAGCTCACAGCTGTTTGGGAAATGGTGGGATCTCTTTAGTTTAGAGATCACTATGGGACAGAGCACAAAATGAACACTTAAAGTTTGACAGCAGACAGTTCAGCTCAAGACAGATTCTTAACAGAGTTTTGGTAGCGCTTATAGGAAACTTTTGAAACACATTAAAAAAATGACACTTGCTAAATTCTCAAGTGACACCAAGATGCACAAAAACTTTGTAGAACAGTGGCCTGGGCTTCCTTTCAAGTCAAGAAAGACATAGGTACCTCCTTATACTCTCATTGCTCTAGTCTGGCCTGAGTTAAACTAGCAACAAAGCTGAAGACGAGACTGTGAGGAGGGTGTTTCAGTGTCTGAGTAAGTCATCAAAGTAACTCAACTCAGTAGGGTTTGCAGAGTGTGTATTTGTGTATGTGTGTCTTGGTTACTTGCTTTTATTTCTCACTAACAAACACTCATTAGTTTTTAATTTATTTTCTCTTTTGTCTTTGCCTACTACTGCTTCTATAGCCACTTCCAAGTTGTCAAGCATTTTGCTCTGTAATAATTCCAGGTTAAAAAGACTGGGTCTAAACAACACCCTCTATTTCTTTCCTAACAGGCAACTGAATACAGTGTAGGAGCAACTGTGGAAAATGTCACTTGAACTGGACTTGTAACTTTTATTGCTGCTATCAAATGATCTGACAGGAAGTGCATGGCTGGAAAAATGCTTACAACATGTCACACAGCTTGTTAAGATGCTGACTCCCTTCCTACAAAACTTCTCTTGACAAGTACATCTACCTTATTTTGTTCACTGTCAGACTTAGTGAAAAGGCAGAGAGCAAGTGAGATCTTGGTCACATAAATATGCTGTCTGTGCCTAACTAAACGGGTAAATGAACTCTCATTAAAGACAGTCAAGCCATTACTGATTAGTCTCTTTTTTTGTTGTAGTTGTTAATGTCTATTTAATTTACATGCATTTTTAGTGGATTTATTGTTTTGCCCAAAGCAAAACAATAGGGTTCATACAGAGGTTTGCACTAATCTAGATAAATCACTTTTAAAATGTGACTTAGATGTTGACCTGTTTCAAGAATTTACTATCAAATTAAATTAAATTAAATAGCATGGACAATTCCACCACCACTTGGTAAGCTTGCTATAGGGCTCCTGCTGGATCAGTGCCACAGAAATGACGTCTGAGCCATGAGGACTTCACAGCTGGTTAAAATTCCTTTTAGAAATTGCAAAGGTCTAATTCTACGAAAGCAGGAGTTATGCCAAGTATCCTCTCTATCCACTCATCCCCAAAAACACCAGCACAAAACTGAAGTCTAGGTGAGCTCTATATCTTGTGTTTTAGACTTCTTGGCAGTTACAAAGTCACTCCTCCCTCTCCTTTCTCACCCGTGTGAGTGTGTGGTGTGTTTGTGTGTGTGTGCTCTCTATCCAAATTCCGCTTGTACTGCTGGGTGATATAGTAACACAGGAATTCAATATTAATGATTAGGGACAAGCAGACAGAGAGGAGCAACTAATGGATTGCTAATATCTGCCTTAGTTTGAAGAGTTGTATTGGGGCTAATACCCCTAAAAAATGAAAAATTAAATAAGTCTATATAAGAAAGTTGTCTAAGGCAGCAGAATATATTACCATCCAAAGTAGAGGGGGAAAAGCAAATATTTTTATTATATATTAATTTAAAAAACAGTGAATCTTGATTCAAATTTAATAGCTCTTATGTCTCAGGTTTGTAACTTTACATCATTTCAGCCTAAATTCTGACCTATGTAAGAGACCAGAGTTATTAATATTTCCTATTATTTCTACTCCTCAAACTTTATGACTGGATTTCTCCAAGGCATTCTTCATTCTCACTCTATCTTCCTCTTCATTTTGAAAGTAGCAGTTCAGGGAATTGGCTGAAAGACAGAAAAACAGACACATAAAAATTGTTTGACTGACGGTATTCATTGTAAAATATTTTTTTTCCTGGAGGAGATATGAAGGTGAATCAGGAAATGGATGGCATTTTCAGATCACATGAATCAGTATCCAAGAATTCATCATTTTCACCAAATATCTAACTACTTTTAGGGACTTGAAGTTAGATGGTCCTTATTTAGAACTCATATCACAACTTCTTTAACTGCCTTATCCGTCAGGGACTTTAATGGAAAGAAAGCAGCAATTACTAAAAATCAGGTCACAGATTTATAAATGTAAGTGCACATTTATTTATATAGCTGTGTTGAAAATATCTTATGCATTCATGAAAATAAACCATTTTTCTTATAAAGAGTCTTAATAATAGAAATGCCATAAGAAATATTACTTTATTATCTTTTGATCACAAATGGAAAATTTAAACTCATCAGAAGAACACAGAGTTCTCAAAAGCCAAGTTTTAGACTCTCACCTAGCTTTTCCTAATGTTCTTCTCAGAAAATAAAGTGAGACAGTAACTTAATGAAAAACAACAAAATTTGTAACTATTGACATTTACTTCCCTATTATTTAAATGAAGAACTGCAATGGTGTCTTTTATTAAGACAGTTAAAGTGATGCTCAGTCTGACCTTGCCCTGTGTCTGCTACTGGGCATACACAGCTACAGCCTTTCCTGGCCTGCTTTTTAACAGTGTTCTTCCCTGCCAGACCCATCTGAGGATGAGGATGGCAAACTTAAATCCTCTGGGTTGTCTGCTTTCCTGGGATGAAGATGTCATTCCTGTTTTTACCCATAACAACATCACAAGTCCCTGGTATTTAAATATGGCAGACTCGTGTTGATCCAGCCTTGCAAGATGATGTTGCTCAACGCAGGTGGGAATGCTAAGGGCTTGCTCAACTCAACTGCAGCAGGGCAAATACTTTCCTGAATCTCAGTGGGAAAGAAGAAAGAAACAGTAATGTAGATCTGATGATTAGGTATTTCAACAATGTTGTGTAAGTCAGGTAAATTCAAGACACCAGGCTGCACAAACTCTCTGTTCTTAAGCATTGATTCAAGAAATGGTGCTTGTTTGTATGCACCCTTCTCCTGCCTGGTCTGCTCTGGAAAGGCTCTGGTCACCAGTAGGGTTTCTCCTCAGTAACAAATGATGTGGTTAGAAAACACAAAAGTAAGCAATTAATTGTGAGACTTCAAAGTTTTCCTCTGCCTGTTTCTCATGAATTAAACAAAAATGACTAATGTTTTCAATGGTCTGGAAAAAGCAACATGCAGTGGTAATAAAGACTTTGAACTCTGTGATCATGAAGCAAGAAAAGTCCTTTCCCTATGATGGAAGCATAACTCGAGGTTCAGTTTTCTTTTCTTTTTTTTTTTTCTTTTTAACCCAACTTAAACTTTCAATTTACTGTATCTGACTGTTTTTCTAAATGGTGAAAGAGATGCTTACTATCCAAGGTGCTTTTGATGAGTAATGTGAAGACAGGCCTTCCCTTACACTGTGACTTTCCCACCTAAACAGATGGAAATCCACCCCCTTCCCTGCTTTCTAACACTCCTTATATCCTGTCACCACAGGAACGAGCTGAAATCTGGCTTCCCATCAAACTGGCCAAAAGCCTGAAGGTGCTGTTCCTTTTCCAACTGCAGTACCTTTACTGCTTCCACATGCTGCCATCCCTTAATATGCTGGGGTTCTATTTTGTTGGAAGGAGAGATCAAAAATAACTAACAGTAAGAAATACAATGTCAGGGAAATGGGTGGCAGAGAAAGAGGAGGAGCTCCATACTGGAAGAAAAGCTGGATGCAATGGACTTGGTCTTCTGTGAGGTTTCTTTTTTTTCCCCATTTCATTAAATCAGACAGCATAGCAGAGCTTCTTCTGGTGCTTTCCCCCTTGCCCTTAGCATCATATTCCTAGATTGTATTAAAATATCCTTATTTATTTTGGATATAGTAACACACTGAGGCTTAGCCTAGTGAGGATTGAGACACCACTGTGCAACTTGTGAAGAAACAAAAAACCCTCAGCGCCTACTTGCAATGGTACATCTGGGGATTGCATCACCTAAAATTGCTGGGCTCACTCACTCAACTCATCTGGCTTAACTCTATAACTTAGACATAGCACAGAGTTACACACAACATTAAAAATGCTACATTTTGTACCTTTATTTCAAACATGGTTAATCTCAAAGGCAGTTTCAGACATCTTTGCCCTTGAGCTTTTAAAATAAAATTAAATAAAATTAAGCATTGACATCATGACAGCTCTTCCATGAAACCAGTACAGAATTATAAAGTACATGACTTAAATGCTCTGTGGGTGATATAGAGTCAATATGATTCCAGTGGAATTTTTCTTAGAATGTACTGTATGTCATTAACACCGTATGATATAAAGATATAAATGTGGTGAGTTTGGGCATTTTGTTTATTTTTTACTTATATGCCTATTGTTTCATAGCCAAACTGTAGAGGAATTTTTAGAGGCTAAAATGTACATCACTCAATGGGCTAGAATTTTGGTAGGTTTTTTTGCTGGCAGTTGGTTTTGGAAACACAGTGCTTACTTTTCACAGATGAAGTAGGGATGCTTTATTTTTTTTACATAGCAGTTGAAAAAACAAATATATGTCCTCTTTAAAAAGAAAGTCTAAATGTATTGTAATAGGTGGAGGTACATAAAAAGTGTAGGACTTGTTGATCTGAAGAGATATGTCCTAATAACACTCCAAACAAGTTAACAGTGTAGATATGTGAATCATCTTATATCTGCACTTACTTTGACAGCAACTTTTAGATGTAAAATGAATTCTTATATTTTCTGTACAAGTATTCTCTAGATCAGAAGGAAATCACATGAGAAAGTGACCCCAGGCATCACAGTAATTACAGTAGTGGCTTCTCAAACTCTATTGTTATAAATAAGGAAACATCCTTGACTGTCAGGGTTACATGACTTTATGAAAATAAAAATTGGCCTTTAGTGTTTGGGTTTGTTTTTTTTTTAAATACCAACAAGTAATCAGAAAGAATGTTCCAAATTCCAGAACATAATTTTAGTGATAATTTCAAACTTTTCTTAATGTTTTGTTACTTGAAGAAGTTTCTTTTATATCCTAGCCAAAGTAAAATCCTCCCTTGAGTTGGAAGTTTAAGGCAATTTGGATTTGCAACATTGGGCTCGCTGATAAGTTTTGACACTAGTTGTTTTAATTAGCTAACTTTTATAGGATTACTCTAGCATGGATGAATTCCATGGTTTTGTTTGTTTTAATAAACTCTTACTGCTTTTAAGTCTTCTAAATGGAGGTCTTGCTGCTAACAACAAAGTCAGTTTCAGCAGTAGTTTGTATCAGAAATGCACAAATGCTGTCATAAAAATCCCATAACAAACAACTCTGATGGAATTAATTACAATGCACACATGAACAAAAATAACCTCCTGGTTTAATACAGGTGAGCTGACAAAACACAAAAGCATGCTCCGAAAGCCCCGTGAGCGCAAAAATGCGAACGCACGTACCTGGGGGAGATGCCTGCGCGCCCCGCACCGCCACGTCTCACTGTCCCACGCACGCCCCGGGACTTTTATAACGGACTCTGCCAGGGCCTGGAAATGAACTTTTGAGGCTGACACGTCGATCGTGCCACGGGGGGAGGGAGGGGATTGGGGAGGGCGGAGAGGGACTCGCCGGAGGCTCTTACGTGGCGGCACAAATATCAGCACCGCGCTCTCCCCCAGGGCCGGGGCCGCTGGTGCGGGGCTCCTGTTGCTTACGCGGTTCCTTGCCGGACCCCGGGGGCCCGGGGCGGGATACTGGGGCTGGCTGGCTGGCTGGCCGGCTGCGGCACGGCGTGAGAGGGGGGCGGAGAGGCGGCGGGGGCGCCGTTTGGGAGCTCTCGGG
>VXBB01007311.1:74260-110173 GCA_013399915.1 Illadopsis cleaveri | reverse complement strand
CTTTTAAGCCTAATCAACCAGAAGGGAGATTTAATCCATGAAACAGAGTGCAGCTAACAAGCAAATTCTAAGTGATGTCCAGGTGTTAGAAGTACAAATTACTTGTTGGTAGAATTGCCTTGTTAAGGTTTAGGGCTGGACATGCTTCAGTGATCTCAGACCTAGGGGGAGGTTAACAATGCTTGAGGAGAAGGATGTCCACCGTTGACAGTGGACACACAGAATGCAGAATTCAAGGGTCACAAAGACATCTGGCAGAACTCCCAAGACAATGAAGAAACTAACAAAGCCAACTCAGCAACTGTGCTGAAATCAGCTCTGTCTGGGTAAAAGGTAATTCTGGCGGGAGCAGATTGCGGCCACCAACTCATGGACCACTGACCTAAAAAACCCAGAGACTCAAAAGAAGAGAAACACTGAGCATGGAACTAATTAGCTTGGGAAGCAAGAGAATCATTTACCAATAGAAGATAGAATACTAATTAATTAGAGAACTAGATAACTTGTAGCCAATGAACACTAATTCTTTTGTTTGCTAAAATGTATAAATAGTAAAAAGTTGCTATAGTTGGCATGCTTGATTTGCATAGTATCACTGAGCACCTAGGCTTGTGCAACTCTGAAATAAACAGTATCTCTTTTGAGTGTGTAACTATTGGCTTCTTGCCCACTGGGTAGTGAATCCATTTTTTCTGGACAACATTTACATGTTGGTCCCAGGAACTCATCAACAGAGAAAGCTCTTGCATCAATTTTCCATTATCCATTTTTTTGAGAGGTATACCTAGCTGCTCAAAAATGAGTGGAAATACAGCATCCTTGCCCCAAGGCATCTGTGGATGGAATTGGTTTTGTCTGGTAAGATCACTCCCAGTGCATTCCACTGTAGCTCAGCAGTGAGGGATGTGAAGGAGGCAAGTCAACTTGCAGAATCATTGAAATGGTAAGATACTTCTCATACTTCTGGCAGTAATATTTTCGTACTTGCAGTCCTCTAGAAAAGATTTTGTAGGCTCTGTAGTTTGTATTTAAATATCATCTCTGAACTATGTTTTCTTTCAAGCCTTCCTTACTCGAAGTTCTACTTCAGTAAGTCCCGAAAGATTTGCTGCTAACTCTTGCCAAGTTTCTAATGTTTCCAGACCTGTTGGAATGAGTCCAGAGGAGAGCAGAGCTGGAGCACCTCTCCTGTGACGACTGACTAAGAGACTTGGAGCTGTTCAGCCTGGAGAAGAGAAGGCTCTGGGGAGACCTTGTGGCACCTCACAATAATTAAAAGGGGCCTACAAGAAAGCTGAAGAGGGACTCTTTGCAAGGGCATGTAGTGACTGGACAAGGAGAAATGGCCTTAAGCTAAAGGAGAGCAGATTTAGGAAGAAATTAGATATTAGGAAGAAATTCTCTACGGTGAGAGAGAGTGATGAGGCACTGGAACAGATTACCCAGAGAGGTTGTGAACTTCCAGTGCCTGGAGGTGTTCAAGACCAGTCTGGATGAGACTCTGAGTAACTTGCTCTGATGGAAGGCTCTTTGGCCAAGGCAGGGGGTTTGGGACTAGGTGATCTGCCTTGAAAGGAGGTTGTGGCAAGGTAGAGGTTGGCCTTTTGTCCCAGGCAACTAGCAACAGGACAAGAGGAAGTGGCCTCAAGATGGGCCAGAGGAGGTTCAGCTCGGACATCAGGAAGAATTTCTTCAGTGGTTGTTAAGCACTGGAATGGGCTGTCCAGGGAAGCGGTGGAGTCACAGTTTCTGAAAGTGTTCAGGATGCCACTGGATATGGCACCTAGTGCTGTGGTTTAGTAGACAAGGGGATGTTCCATCAAAGTTTGGAGTCCATGACCTTGGAGGTCTTTTCCAATCTTAATGATTCTATGATCCTTAAGATCCCTTCCAAACCTAATCA
This sequence comes from Illadopsis cleaveri, assembly GCA_013399915.1. Classification (NCBI taxonomy): domain Eukaryota; kingdom Metazoa; phylum Chordata; class Aves; order Passeriformes; family Timaliidae; genus Illadopsis; species Illadopsis cleaveri. The sequence goes on along the minus strand of VXBB01007311.1, from coordinate 108,270 downwards.
TTCCATGGTTTAATGATTCTGGTGTCTTATGCAGTGTGGCATAAAGCAAGCTGGAAACACAAGCTAATTGCCTTCCTGTGGCATTTCTGTTACAGGCAGCTGCCTGTAACCTGTAGATGATGTGTTCCATTTGCTCAAGGTTCTGACCCATCAAAAGAAAATGAAATATAACACATCTCTGTAGTAAAACTACAGTGTTGATAGGTACTTTAGTAATGTGTGACAAATATATATGAATTAAATGAACACTGTGCTAGACAGAACTCACTTGAGCAATAATTTCTGTGTAGAAATTGTTGGGTGGGGCTCAATGACCAAAATTATTCTATCCAAATAACTGGTTCATAGTAATGTTCCCTCCTGACAGTAAAACTAATCTACAATTTAAAAGATTCATATTAATAGTAAAATGTACCTGTGACACTTTTAATTTCCTAACGAACTCTTTGCAAACAGAATTTATAAATACTTCCTGGTTTACTCTGTGAATAGTCAAAATTAACCTCACCTTACGGTTCTTACACATATTTGTAGGAGTGGTTGCTTGCAGGTAGGCATTTTTTTCCTCTCTCTATGCACATGCATTCACCGCATTTTTACAGTCTGTTCCAGTTTGTCAAGCAGTGGCACTGGCTAGATAATAGATAATAATCTCTTCATTTGTATAGTCAAGTTGCTGCTGAAATATCCCACAGAGTAATAGTGGAAGGACAGAGAGGCCTTTCTGCTGGGAAGAACTTACCAGCTTCAGTCCAGCGGTTAGTGCACAAGATTGTTCCAAAGACAAAGTGAAGTGAAACCAAGATAAGGACACTGTTCTCATAGCTGATAGTCCTATTTTGAGCTCTGAAGAGCTCATTGCTTTGAAGAACAAAGAAATATTGCTATCAAATATTGATTGTGTAATATCCAAAATTCATAATCTTCTTAACTTTATTCTGGCGAGTTGGGCTGCAGGGATAAATGCAGCAACCTTTGCTGGAGAGTGAAAAAAGTTAATAAAAGAAATGTCATTTGAATTAATCTTTTATGATTAGTGGGATCTTTTAAAGGCAGGTGTGATTAAGTGATTTATCTGGATTCAGAAAATACAATTGAATCAGAAGAATTTTTGTAAATTATGAAGTTATGTTAATTTAGATGAACCAGAAACATGGACAGGGTAATTGGACTACACAAACGTACACAGACACTTGAGGTTTTAATATACTTTTCTGAAAGCTGATGAATGCTTTGTAAGTACAAATGTTTCTCCACTGTTTGCCTCTGATTTGATGGTATATCTTGCCATACACTCTTTCCACAGGCTGTGATTAAGTCCCTGTGTTGTGTAAAATTTAAGTGCAGTTGTTATGTTTTAGTTTCTGAATTCTTCAGGTTTTGCTGCCTTAAACTGCAGCTGTAGTTCTGAAAGTGGCATCAATATGTCCTAGTATGATATTTCAGATAATGTGTAGTAATATGTTGCTTTTGTAGGGCTCTTAATTAAAGGTTAGGTTCTTAATGTTAATGAAGAGGGGTGGAATATTGAGGGTTGACATTTCGCACTCCTTCATTAAAAAAAAAAATGGAAATTAAAGTTCTACACTGTTTGTTATCTACGTTTTAGATTAGCAATGCTAATAAAATGAGCTCTTATGCTCTGTTGAGTTCCTTTTTGCTGTGTGGACATTTTAAGATAAAACCAAATCAGAACATCCCTTGCTTTACTGTTTAGTAGTTTGGCTCACTTCTGCTAGATCTGTCCTGTGCAGGACAATGCCTAAGGTGTAAGGCAGGCTAGGGTACTCCTGCATTCTGCTTCTGAGTTAAATGCATTAATGAACAAATGATTTTCTAGCAGTGCTGGTGGAGTTAGCTGATCCCTCTCTGCCTAATCCATCAACAATAAGAACCTGTTGTGAATTTTTTAACTAGGTGGAATTACTCTTCTCTGCTTTCACTCAGCAGTGAGTCAGCCAAGACGGTGTCCCAGCAGGGGAAATTGTGTCTGTGAGCAAGCTGAAGGTTGCCATCAGGAGGTTGCCAAATGTCCTGTTGCTGCTATCACATCTCAGACATGCAGGTCACCTTTCCTGCATTCCCGTCGCCCAGGCTGAGTGTAATGCTGTCACTGAACTCTCAGCAAGCAGGGAGCTTGGGCTGGCAGGAGCCTGCTGGCACTCAGAGAGCTGTCAGTTTTTTCCTGCTACTTTGTGTCCTGAAGCTCTGGACAGAGAAGGGCAGCTGCTGTGTAGGTGGGTGGGGTTTTTTCAAGGAGCAAAGATAGTGATGTAAGTGGTGGGCAAGAGGGGAGAAACAGCTGGTAGAAATAACAGGTGGGATGGGATGTTTTGGGTGAGTGGAAATAGAAGGCTTCAGAGGAAACCAGAGCCTGTGTGCCACAGGAGAACAGTGTGGTGGGAGCTAGTAAATGGGCAACTGCAAAATTGTGAAGGCCTTTCTCCGTTCTCTCCAGCACTACACACCTGGCACCCCGCTGGGGACACAGTCTCTTAGTCTCACCCTGACTACTACAGCATCAGGCTCCTTTTGGACTAGATCAAAAACCAAGGTTCCAGCTAACCATATCCGCTGCTGCTGCACTGCTTTTTTTTGAGTGCTTAGAGGTATACAATTAGCTAATCAATACTTAATATGGAGTTTTTCACACACGTAACTGTGAAACTTCATGGCTGTGTTAATGTAAATAATTGGCAGACAGGAGAAGTTGTTATGTGATAGGAGCTACAGAAACTGAATTCCAAGTTGGAAAACTGGGTCAGTGTAATTGAAGTAATGTCACCAGCTCTGAGCGTGGACACTGTTCTCATTTGCATGTTGAAGGTGTTTGGATATACAGGGCTTTCAGCTGTTCTCCAGGTATGAACTTCCATGTACCTTGGTTTTTTATTTGTTTTGTGAATTATTATCTGTTTTGCAGTAGAAGTCTAATGTGGATTATGTGATCCTATAGATGTGTTATGGAAGTAAACAAGTTAATTTTTCAAACTTATAAAATGCATCCTGGTTTCTGGAACCCAAAAGAGATCAGCAAACCCATCCTATTAATTGAAGTATGCACTCAGTGTGAAATGATAACAACTTTGTTTTATATCTTGAACAGAGGTCTTTGGTTTAGTGTGTTCACTTCATAACCCAGACTCTTTACTCTCAACCTTTTATTTCTGAAAAAATAAAAATGTAATTTTTTTGCCAAAGACATCAGAAAGCCAATCTTTCCATTGTCTGAGAACTTAGGATCATCAGAAGACTTATGAAATATTGATGCTTAGTTTGATATGGGAACACAGTTGAAATAGGTTGGAAAATCATAATGGACTTCTGCCCGAGTTCTATTTATTACGGTGAGTGTGGAACACAAAATATTTGCTTAAATTATCTGTAATACAAAGTGTACTCTGAGATAATAGTAAAAAAATCAATATAGCTTCTTTATTCCACTGTCAGCACATCCAGACTTTCCTTTTTCCCTGTGTCTTTAAATATCTTCTTGAAAACTTTTCAAAGGTAGTTTTATTAACCTAACATAATGCAGATGTTGCTAGCTTGAGAAATAAGTCACAATAACTTCTAGTATTGTGTCAAAAACATCATTTAGAGGCTTAGAATGAGGGGAGCAATTAATGAACAGTCTTCACTATGAACAAATGTCAGGGACTCCTCCAGGGCTAAGCTGCTTCTGTGCCATATTCATTAATTGCTCTTTTGAATAAAGTTGGTGTTGATGAGTGGGTTTAATTAAGCATACCTCAGAAAATCCACAAAAACAGATCAGAAGTATTAGAATGAAAGATTTGCATTTGATTTAATAAATAAAGACCTTTTAATTTTCAGGGGGTTTTATGCTTCATGTAACTATTTCTGGCTGACATTTCTCCCTAACTACTGTGTTGTCCTCAGTGGAGAGTGGCACAAGACATGTCTTATGGTGTGCTTCAGGATGCATGCCAAATACCATGCCCATATTTAAGTCTCTATTATTAAATATGTATTAAATCTGTCATAATGGAAGACATCTCTCAGAACACTCTCAGTCTACCTGCTGAAAAATGGCAGGAGAGGGAAGAAGCACATGTGAGTAGAAAGATAGAAATCTTATACTGCTAAGGCTCATTCCAAACTTGCTGACCCTGTAAGTTCAGTAAAAATATCTCCTTGGGAAAAATCTCTGTATTCATATGTTAAAAAAAATCATATGTAAATCTGAATTGTTCAATGTACTTCGTGCCTTACGGGTCTAAATTGAAACTTGATGAATGGTGGCCCTCCAAATCCATGTTATTTTGTGAAATACAGTAATACATGTGTCAGCATGGGATTTTTGTTACATTTTTGATTCTATTTTGACACCTGTGAGAGTCTGCCTAGAAGGAGAAGGCTATTTCTGTATCTTTTTTCTGTGCATTGAATGAAAGTTGCACTAATATATACAAAAAAAAATACTGTTATCTTGTGTTTTGATGAGGGGGCTCCTTTTTTAGTTATACTGCTTTTAGGTATTTATTTTGGTTTTATTTGTAAGTTCTGTTGTGTAAAGTCAATCAGAATGTGAAGAACAGTTTGGTGAAAGGACTCATAGTTTGCTGCTTTGAGCCAAGTGGTAACTGGAAGCTTTAATAGCCTTTCAGTACCACTTCAGAAATGGAGATGTGCCATTGGACAGACATGTCAGAACTTAGTAAAAATAGCATATCCTACAGTGGGCATCCATCCAGAAATCTAAAATTAGCATTGTATCCTGGATATAGTACTGCAGGTGGTCACAAGCACTAAATTGTATTCAGCACCCTCTGTTATTCAAGCAGGTCTCAACATACTTATTTTAAACATTTCATGGTTTTATGCAAGGCTACCTTTCTGTTATTACTGCTGTTCTTTATATGGCACCAAAATGTGAAATGCGTTTCATAGGAATTAAAACAAAGCCTTAGCCAGAGATGTTTAGCATCATGGTTCTGCGTGAATGGAAGTCAGTGGCACAATTCCAGCTGACTTCAGCTGGGAGTATTAGTAGATCCTGACATCTTTCTGATAATATATATAAACATGCAGCCAGTTGGCAGGTTTGAGTGTGATTTATTTCACATTATTCTGTTTTGCTTGTAGCATTCCAGTAGAGTTTGGCCAAATAAGCTTGAAGAGAAGTTCTATCCCTGCATTAGGGGAATGTAAAGCTTGAGGAGAAACAGAGCTCTGGTATTATGGTTGATTAATTACTTGAATATTTATTCAAATTACAGTAGGTTCTGATGAGTATCATATGGGGAAAGTCTGTACTGACCTTTTCCTTCCATTATTCTGCCCTCTTCTTCCTGTTTCTGGAACAATAGCAGGACATAGGATTTTTAATGACTCTGGGCAGCAGGCTTCTTTAAAACCCACTGGAATGACTTGTAGAAATAAGATAGAATTTTCCTATGACATAATTACTGAGTACAGGTGTAAGTTATTGTGTTTGTTTTCAGATAGGGTAGCAAGAGCATATGTTTCTCACTCTGTCTATAGATATCTGTATGTGTGTGGGCAGGGTGTGGGAGAGAGATGACAGAACTCTGTGTGTATGTAAATATTCTCCTAGAGGACAAACACCGAGGGAAAACATGGTTTCCTTTATTTTTTATATTTTAACTATATGTGATCATAATTATTTTAATTCAGAGGGTATTCCTTAATATTTTGGAGGTTATAAATAGACTTCTGACTTTTTAATGCGATCTTAAAGTAAGGTGAGAGACTGCTGCTTCACATTTTCAGATTCATCTGCAGATCTTCATTGCTTTGGTCACAGTTTTTTTTTCTAGAGCAATCCCTTGTCATATTGAATACTTGTGAATATTCCAACAGCTTCTTGAATGATAAAAGAAATTATTCATTCTTAATTTAGATGATGTCTGATATCTTCATTGCTTTCACTTGTAAGAGTTTGGGTAATGCTGGGATGAAGTGGCTGGATTTTTAGGTGCAATATTCATGACTACAGTAAAGAGAAAGCCATTCATGTGTACTGAAGGGGACACAATGAATACAGTGGGCAAGACAGAAATGTAATTTCTCCAAAGATTCTGAACAGAGGCTTATTCTGTTTATAGTAGATTAGTGACAGGCTTCAAAATAGATAAGATTGAGCAGTACTTGTGCTTTGAAAGCTGGTGGGGAAACCCCCCGCACACATAATGTGTTTAATAAAGGTAATTTTAAGTGATAGCAAATGTATCATGTCTTTATGGAAATGGAAATTCTCAGTAAACCTAAACCCAGTGGCCTAAGCAAGTTTTTTAATTATAAGTCTTTGCTATTGTAGGAACAATAAGTTAGAAAAGATCAGGAAGAAAAGTAAGCTTCTGCCCACAAAAATAAACCTTGCATTAATGGGCCTGTGGTGTGGTTGTCACAAGGATCTCTGCTTCTTATTTGCATCTTGGAGGAGCAAATGTTACAGCCATGAAAGTGAATGGTGTTACAAAGGCAGCAGCCACAGTGAAACTTAGGGCATTAGCTAGAAGCAGAAATGAGTTCTGCGGATCTGGTTTACTTTCCAAGTGAAATTGATGTATGTGTGTAAATGCAAATCCCAAAAAGAACCTTCTAAGAAAGTATTCAGTACAGGATGAATTTTGGGAAAGCTGAATGCTGTGTCATGAGATCTGATGAAGTTGTAATTATTTTCTTAGCATGATACCCATTATAAAGGCATATAAATAACAGATTAAAAAAAATGCCTTTCTCCTGTCTAGGGGAGAAATCAATTTGTACAAGCTGCTTGTAAAACCTTTTGTAAAGGAGTTCAGACTGTTTCAGTGGAAGGTACTGTATGGGTAAATAGGTCACCAAGTTCAGTGAACTTACTTAAAAAATAATTTAAAAAAATTGAGCACTAATGAGCTTCTAATACTCTGATAAAGGAAAAAATCCCGTGCTGTTCTAATGTTAACCTGGACTGCAACATAAACAGTTGAAAAACACATTTAAGATAGAAGAATTTAGAACAGTTTTCGTTTCTCCAGTCTTTATTTTCATAAAATTCTGATTATGTTCTAAGATTTAGGGGGCGGGGGGGAAGGCAACAGCATCTTCCCTGAAAAGGATCATTTTAATACTTGTTTCAACTGCAACAGTTATGCTGGCCTAGATGGGGGCTAGTGAAAAGAAAACTCTTGAAGGCTGAGCTTGTTTATGGACTCTTCTTCCCCCTCAGCTTCTGTGCTTCTCAGTAAATGCACCCTGTGTGGGCAAAGCATTCTTGATTCTTCTCTCTGAACAACCACATCTGTGGCTTTGATGGTTCATCCCTTTTTATAAAAAGGATTTAAGCTTCAAAAAAATAAATTATTCCCATATTGTTGTTTGGTTTTACACTAATTTTAGACGAAGATGCTTTAGATGTGGGGAAGAAAGTTCTCCATCTTGTTTAGGTGACAACTGGAGACTTGCATGAGAAGTAGAAAATGTGACTAGTTCTTTATGATATGACATTTTAGGACAGATGACAAACAGCTTGAATGACATTTGAAATGTGAGATGTTGTAAGAATTCACTGCCTTTGCTGTATGTAAACACTCCTGGGAAAAAAACAAGCTTTTATTTAAAGAAGAAAAATGATGAGGGAGAGAAGAGCAAATTATGCCTTAAGCTGTTTCCTTGTATGATTAACACCTGGACTGTCTTCAGAAAATGGCATGTCTTTCTGCTTTTATAATTTCAAAGTGGTTATTGACTGAGCAGTATGGGGCTTTTTTTCTTTTTCTGGTGCCTTACTGAGTTCTTTGCAGCCTCCTGACTCTGTTAGGAAGCTAAAATTGCAATTTTAGCTATCAGACATAGAAATCATTAACAACATTTATTGACTTCTAAACTCTTCCGTTATCTCGATGCTGTCAGATCACCCTTGCCCACTTTCTACAAAACATAATTGAAAACAATGACATTTCTCAATTTTGTGGACAGGTTACAGACTGGAGAAGATTTATATCTGAGAAAACATCATTCAAGATGAAGCTATAAGAAGCTGCATCTGCTACCGGTAAGAACAATTTTAACAAAGAAATCTCAACAAAAGAAAACAACCCTGTGTGCCTTTTCTGCTTTGTCCTTTGCATTAAACTAAGGGATGTTTTGCAGAGGTCAAATAAGAAAATTGTAGTGGAAGTGGCATAGAAATCCATTCATGCTGACTTCATGACTGAGTATCTATAGCTTCCTTGCAAAACTCAGTTCCATTTTACAGTAACAATGCTATGGTTTTGTTTCTTTTGGTTTGATTTATGTATGAAGCTCCTTTGAAAGAATAGGATAGATTGTATTGCAACTACTTCAGGTGAGGAAATGAGTGAAAATAATTAAATGCAGCTTTAAAGTAGTCTTATTTATCGAAGAGCATTCTCCATGAGGAGTAATAATAACCTGTCAACTAAGAAATGAAGAAAGGGTAAAGAGAAGATAATTTAAATTAAAAAGCAAAGAAATCTTTTAATAGACCAGAAAGTAGGACATAAAGCTTAAAATCTAAAAAGGAAGCATGTTGTAAAAATGTAAACTCCTTTTTAATACATTAGCAAGTCAACATGTTTCTCTTATATTTCACTTTGTGTTTAGAACCAAAGCTACACACATACATCTTGCAGATAATATGTGATTATTTTTAATTAGAGCCTTGCAAGTTTCTTTGCATATTAAATACAACAAAGAGGGTAGTAAACTGATATATTAGAATGTTAAAAATAAAGTAAAAAGTAACCTGGATGGTTACAGTTGTTGAATACTGACTTTGACAGTCTGAGTATTGTAAATTCTCCCATGTTTTGTAGTACATGTGAAAATTGGGAGTGGTGACAAAAATCTGCTTTCTAATGCTGTATAATATCAGTTGGAGGAAACCTTTGGCCTTCTTGATATGGACTATATCTGTTCTGAGGATGACATGCCTGGAAGCTTCTTTCTCCTCCCCCCCCCCAAATTGCATGTTGATAAAGAAAATAAAATTGTGCCTCTGTTTGCTAAGCTTTGTTTATTTTTGTCACATTCATGTGCTTTTCATCTCATAGATTGTCCCTCTGTAAATTTACCAGACAGTAACATCTTCTATATAGAAGTCCTGTACCATGAGACACTGGGAGCTTAAAATGCTTATCAGATATATATGTATGTGAACTGTATTATTTGTCCTGATCTGGAATCTCTCTTTATTATTGTATTTTTTGAATTCTCAATGTGTTGTACTGCCAAAGAAAAATAGTTCTCCCTGCCATCCATTGCATTTTGTTCAATTTAAGCAGGTTTTACCAAGTTTCTATCAGGTTGTGGTACTGCGGCTGTATGTAGATTAGGTACTAAAAATTATGTGAGAAGGATAAAAGAAAGGTTGAGAGGAGTGGTCAGGAAGTAGCAGAGTGTTAGGAGATGTGTTTGGAGTGAGTTCAGAGTGAAGAGGCTGATCAGGATGTGTGGGAAAGGGATAGGTTGTTCTCAGACATAAGATGCGGAAGGCTGGTATCAATTTGTTGGGAGGAATGTGATGAAAAATGAGACTCTGATAACTGTTTGAAGGTTTGAAAGCAATCTTTGATGTATTGTGTCCAGTGACATTTTCTAAAACTAAGGATGGCAATGCTGTCAGCTCCACTTTAGATGAGGTCTTGTAATTTTTTAATGTTGCTACTCTGTGAATAACAGAAAGTAACACTTCTGCTAAGCAGTAAAAGTGTTAAGGCTGTGGGGTGCACAGGGAAGGTGCTTGAGCCATGCTGTAAAATGGCACTTGAAGGTGTGATGTGGCCCAGGAAGCTGTCTCACAGCCACTGATGCAGTTGGCTTTCCAGCTGTCAGGGCCAGGGCCGGTGTGGGACTTCACACAGAGTTGGTGGCGTTCACACCATAAATAGCTCTGAGGCACCGTCCTGTTGCATCACTTCCAAAAGAACTGAAGTGATCATCAGGCCAAGCCCACAGTGGGTACTCCCTTCAGTACTCTTTGGGAAGAGGTTTGCCCTCAGCTTTGCCAAAGTGCCTGGGCTCTCCCTGTGATTTCTGAGGTAGTTGTCTCTGTCACCGAATGTGTGCAGAGCACAAAGGTAGCCATACACTCACAGGTATCCTGAACTCAAATTTGCTGCCAGAACAGTGAATTCCAATCATTATGGGGCACCTGATATTTAAATGAGGAAACAAAATGCCTCAGCCTTGATAATTCAACTTGCTGCATTCATATTCATCATTTTGGTTGTACAAGGGAGGGCAGGAAAACTTGCTCTGACATGAAGTGCCAAGTGCAGCTGGACAAACTGCAGCAGTGTTCTTGAGGGATGAAGGACCTGCAATTTGCAGGAAGCCTGCTTCGGAGGAGTAGAGTGCTGTCTGCTTTTGAACAGCAAATTTGCCACTACTTGCTGAAGCTTTTGCCCAGTGACTGTAGTTGCTGTTGGCCTCTTTGGAACATACAGAAGCTTGCTTGCTGTACTGTGGTGATTAAAAAATATTAATTTCGTTACACATGAAAATCCCTAATGAAAGGTTGACCATTTTCTGCCACTTTTAATTTCTAAACTTTTTTTTTTGCAAATGTAATTGCTGCTTTGATTACAGAATGCCGAATTGAGTTTGGGGACATATGCAATATTCTTTTACCAGTAGTCTAGTCAAATAATTTTTAATGAGACAAAGAGCTTGTTGAACGCCCAGATTGGTTTGTTTACTTCAGTAGCTTAACTGCATTAAAATCAAAGAGCTTTCATGGTCAGGGGGTAATCTGTGTCATTGCTGGATGCCATTAATCACCCCCTCGACTGAGTGCAACACTTTTGAAAAAGTGACTTATAGATGATTGAATAACTTTACTCTCTACACCATTAATGGTTCCCAGCAGGCTGCTAGCGTGCAATCACAAACATCTGTGCATTTGAAAGTTTCCACTTCCCCAAACAGAGACATGTTTTACACATAAAAAAAGAAAAGGGAAAAAAAAAAAGGAGAATTTGTTTTTGCATGAGTGATCTTTTGGAGAAAAGGGCTAATGGAAAATGCTAGTGCTTTAACTCTTGTATGTTATAGTATCATCTGAATTTACCTTGAGATCTTTATGCTCTTAATGGCATTAGAAGAATTTTTTGGTTTTAATTTGTTTTTGTTGTTTTTACTCTGTAGGATATTTCTGACATTCAATATCCAGTAGTGAAAGAAAATGTATGCTGCTTGCCTAGTAACTCATAGATGTCTTTGTTTTAACTGTGTTTAAAGTAAATGTAGCCACTTACCCCTAGACACTGCAGAATGTGCATTACTTATTCAAAGCTGACGATTCAAGCTTTTTTGGAAATCAGCTTAAGAGAACAGAGAACGACAATTTTGTTTCTCCAGTCAGTCTGCTGCTTCTAAAGTGGTCTTTTAGACAAGCATTTAATTAGTCAGGGAAAGAGTGCTGGGCATTGACTGTGTTTCTTTTCTACATGGTGTCACTGTGGTTCCTCACACCTTTGCCAGGTGGGTGCTGCATAGCTGTTGTGATCATCACAGAATCACTGAGTGAAAGTTGGGACTGGAACAGATCATCCAGTCAACCACCCATGTTCAAACTGTATTTGTTTCCATTTAGCCTCTTCTAGCACATTTTGCAGACTGTCTCTACTTTTTGCTTTTGAGGACTTGCAGTACTTGTCCTACGTATCCTGTGGAGTACTAATCTAAGACTAACATCTTAAAAGCATGAGATTGTTGGTACTGTTTCTCAATTCAGTTTTCACTGTTCTTGCAGTGGAAAGACCTCACCTAAGAGGACTTGATAGGTAGAAAAAAAGGAAAAAAAAAAGGATGACTCAAAGGAAATAAGAAGAAGGAAGGATGCCTCCTTTATCGGTCAAAGATAATTGGTTCTGTACTGATTATGGGTTTTAAGTTATCTATGGGTGAGGATATGACAGGATTAATCAGTTTTGCGAAGCAGTGAAAATTTACTGTGTAATTGAAAGGTGAAAGGTTTGCATCTGTTAATCAGATTGGTACTGAGGTAAGATAAAGATAGCCTTGAGTTAGAAGTCTAACAATTAATAATGAAAAGGAAAGTGAGATGAATTGTGTGTGTTCCCTAACAGTTATGCAGAATGGGACTCCTAGGTAAGTATCTGTTACTCTAGAGTGTGTTATAACCAAAAGTTGACATATAGTGGGAGAATAGGACACCTGAAGTTTCTGTTAAGTACCTCTTTGACAAAACTATGATTTTAGAAGACTGGGCATCTTTGCCTATTCCAGCATTGCTACTGGGAGTGAGAAATGTTAAATGGATTCAGAGTTCCCACTTCGCTGTCAAGTGGGGAGGCAGATTTTTCATGCTGTCTCAACTTGTCCAGCTGCTTAGATGAAGCACCCTTGTAAGTTGTCACCTAATGGGTCTTGTGTCCCTGAAAATTCTTCCTATCAGGTTTTTTTTTCTGTGACTTCTAATCTGCCTAACTTCTGTGGCCTGTGGTTTAAATACACTCATCACTGGTGTCGTGGACTGAGCACCCAAGGGATGATGTCCAATTCTGTGCAGAATATATGAATTTTGAACTTCCTGAATGTATTCTAGCTTGTCATCTGAACTGCTAATTCCTATTGATGGTAAGAAAATAGTAGAAAAAATGCATGGCTGAAAGAAGGACCATATTGTGCAATTTTTTTTGTCCACTACACTTGTATGTTTTATCTGTACGTGTGTTGCACTACCGGTTTTCTTTTTGTTAGCTTCAGAAAATTACTTGATTATTAAAAGAAAATCCACAGTAAGACAGAACTGTCCCATGTACAAACACTTCCCTGCAGAATTTCTGTAGCCAGAGGAATTTAAGCAGCTACAGTAGTAACTAAGTGGCAAGGATTGGTCGCAAAACTTCTTTGCCAAAAGGGGATTTTGTTTGGCCTTATGTCTGGCCGTACTGATGGTCCTGATCTTGTTAAATGCTTTCCACTACCCAAATTATTTTATATGTATATATTTGTAATATGCAAGAGAGGAACTTTGTGTGTCAAGACCAGGAAAATGAGTTTTCATCCCACCAAGTCGGAATCGATAACAGGAAGATCATTAGCTACTGGCACTTGTCCTGGAACATAAACTACAATTGCTAATAAAAGAATGTGGCTGTAGAGTAAACCTGTCTTTAGCTTGAGCATCCAGTAGAACATCATGAGGAGAGCACATACATCATATTTAAGTTTTAGAATTCTTTTCCTTTATAAATTAAAGGAAATTAAGAAATCTTATTTTTTCTGTGTGATTTTTTTTCTCCCCTCCCACCTCCCCTAGCACTTGTAGGTAGTGTCAGATTATTCAGCTGCAAAGAGTTGTGAATTTATCCCTAATATTCAGACTTTCATTTATTCTTTTTTCATTTTCATTGTTAGTGGCTGAAACCTGGTTACTTAAGTGCTCTTTGAATTCTCTGCTGCAGCTGTCAGTGCTGGTGCCCAATTCTGCTGATGGATTTAGCACTACAAAGCTGGGCTTCAATCACTGGTGTTTTCTGTAGGCAGTGGGCAAATGGTGATATCCAGGAACCATAAGGAGCTGAGGCTAGATCCATTCAGACACTGGTAGGCACTGACTGTAGATACCGTGTTCACTCTTCGCTTTTGAGTTGGTGGTTTATGTCAGCACTGAGCTTGTCCAGTGACATTTTTCATTGCAGCTTCTGAGCAACCGTGCTCTCGAGGTGGGGAGGTCTCCCTGTGCCAGCACCAGTGCTCTGGCTGTACCTCCTGCCATGTCTCCATACAAGTGAGACCTTGTGGCTTAGCTGCAGGAAACCCCTGGGATTGTGGCAGAAATGGGAGACTGCAATAAGTGAAATGTGCTCCACACGGATCTACAGGTCATCTGATTTGGAGCTTGTGTGTTTACAGACCATGATGACTGAAGCTAAACAAAGCCAAGCCGCCTTTAAGAGATATAATAAAAGCAAATAAGCATGTACATCTCTCTTCCTAGATGTTTTCATTATGGCAATGGCTTGGAAGTGAGGCTGTAACTAATCCTCTAAATTGTCAGTCTCCTGTGTTTATAACCTGCTTTCTCATCTGAATGATGGAGTCCCACCCTCTCTCATGCTTGCAAAAGTTGATTTGAGATTTTTCCTCTGCCTTCTAAGTTGGTAATAGAAAAGTACAATCATATGTCGTGCTCTTGACTAAGTTTCTTCTGCATCTATCTTTGTTGATATTAAGCATTAATAACAAAATTTTATTCTCCTGTTTTTGTAGAGAATTGTCTAGCTGCAAACTGAACTGTTTAGGAGCATAGGGGAAAATAGCATATGTGAGCAAGATCAAGCCTGGATATTTAAAAGAATTCCAAAACTTATTGGTAATTAAGTAAATTATTAATCAATCTGAATTACATATAGATGGAGCTTTTGTATTTTGTGACAGCATGCTTATAGTGTTCTAAACGCTTTGTTTTTGCTTATTGTCTGACTTAGGTGTGGCAGCAAAAGCTGTTTGCAGTCTTGCACCATAACATGGAAATGGCCAGATTTCAACAGGTTTTATGTATTTCTGCTGAATTCCACTTTGTAAAACAATAGATTTGTTTTCATACATGAGTCAGCTTCTGGTAAAGCAGGGGCCTGAGTCAGCAAGGTAAAACAACAAACAATTTTTCCTGGAAACAAAACTTGTAAAAGACTGATTGAGGAGTAAGGTACTAGTTAGGGCTTCTTAAGAACCATGAGTTAGTAAGAGTTGCCCTTTAATGAGAGAAGATCAACTGTGTAAGATACATTTACAATATAGCTCTGAAGAGTGTTTAAGTTCCTAAATCATTACTGACTATTTTATGCTTTTCATCCTCAGATGTGAATTTTAAGTACAAATATCTGTATTTAATACTTAGCACTAAAAGTAAAGTGTATGTTTGGTCAATAAAGTAAGGAATTATGAAAAGAGTTTTGGATGGTCTGAGCTCACATGTCATACAAAGATAACACAATCAATTTTATATGAAAAAAATTGATCTTTTTGTCTACTAGAGGAAAAAAGTACCTTCTAATCAAAACTACAGTGAGATAGTAATAATAAATAAATTGAGAAGTCTCATTTTGCTATGGGTCAATTATGCAACATTAAAAAAAAGTATAACTTTCCTAGGTGTATTAATATAATACAGCACTAGGGTTGTCACCAGTGTTCACTTCACACTTACTGACAGCAGTTTTGCCTGGAAGCAGGATCACAGAATCAGAGACTATCCTGAGCTGAAAGGGACCCACAGGCATCCTCAAGTCCAACTCCTAATAATAATGGTATCCAGTGCTTTTGTGTGGGTTGTTGTGGTGGTGGTGGTGGTGGTGGTGTTTGTTTGGGTTTTTTGTTTGTTTGTGTTTTTTGGTTTGTTTTTGTTTTGTTTGTTTGTGTTTTTTTGTGGGGGGTGGTATTATTGACAAAAAAAAAAAAATCACAAATATTATTCAACAGGGAACAGTAAAATTGTTCTGGAACCTAAATACTCTGGTAGAGAAAACTTAACACTTTTCATGTTGTGGTAAGTGTAGGGAGATCCTTCTCACAGCATGGATAAATGTCCAGGGAAGTCTGGCCTGACAGCAATGCAGAATGATCTGCACTTGTTTTGTGAAATGTTGTGCAGATCAGCTCAGTGTTGCAACCATGGGTTGTGTAGCAAAGGAGCTGGGAGCCCCTTTCCAGTGGCACCTAGAGTCCTGGCTCTTGGGCTTATGCATGGAGATGTCAATGAGAATTTCCTGGCACAGAAGTTTCTTTCTAGCAACTTTAAACATTTTTTGTTTTCAGGCATGTAGATTGTGTGTGAACTGCAGAACAAGATCAACTATGATATAAAAATGGGAAAAGAGATTAATATTTTCTGCTTTGCTAAAGAGCAGGTAGTGGAAATGACACACCTAGCTATTTTGTGCTATCCAGAACTGGGTTGTTGTCATCTGGTTTGCATTCAAAACTGTAAATGAGACTGGTAAAAGAAGTGAATAGAAGAAACTGGCATCAAAGCTAACTACTTTCCCATAGCTTAAGGTAGAAATTAAAAACTAACTTTTTTTCATGTTTGCAAGGGTAATTACAGCTTGACTAGTATCCTTATAGGAAACAGATTTTTGGCCTTGGGATACTTTGGATTGTGGAAGATAGACTTCCAGGATAAAAAACCAACATGCTCAGGCATTTTAAAAAGTTTTTTTTAAGAATTTGCAATAGTGTTTTCTTAGCTTCTAGATTTTAAGATAAAAAATAGATAAAACAGTGAGTTCAAAAAGTCTTTTCTGCCCTGGCCAATGGGTTAGTGTCTGCTCTGTGTATTTAGCTGTACACCAACAAAGATATGGAGATAAGCCTTCTCCCTCCCCACCCCCCCAGAAAAAAACAAACAAAAAAATCCCCAAAAAACAACAAAACTTTGAAGGATGGTGTTCTTTGTTTCTGAGTGGGCTAGAAAAAGGGCATTGTTCAGATTCAAGCCTTGGCTGTCATCTCTTTTAGCATGTATGGAAATATTCCCTAGCTTCCAGGAACAGACCTGTGAAATCTGTGAGATGAAGACTGTTTTTTTTAACAAATGTAGACCTGGTATTGGTTTGTGTACTTATTAAGTTACATTTTGAGTGTAAGTTCTTTGCTTGCAAAGTGAAGAACATAATTTGTTGCTGAACAAATTATAAACCAATGTAGCCTTGTTTTTTTTTGGTTTTTTTTGCAACAAGTCATCTATAATGCTCTTATTTATTTTTATATCAAATACCATATGTGTTCTTTATTATAATACTGTAGTTTAGCAATTAGCTCTACATTGCTGGAGCTGTACCACATATGTTGATAATTTCTTTACTGGTTAGCATTGATCTTTTGTTCCATGCTGTTAGTTCTGAAATCTGGAACTCTGTTGCTTACCTCTAAATTACTGATCCTTGAGCCATGAAATATGTTTCAGGTTGTTTTGATATTATGTAGATTAAGCTTAGAATATTTTAAACCCCACAATGCTGCGTGTGTTGATTTATTTATTATTTAAATACAACACAGCTTACCTGAGGTAGTGAAGTTTTTTCAAATGCAGAAGACATTTGCAGTATCTCCTGCGCTGTCTTTCTGGGAGTTACTGCTCCTTGGATAATTACTGTGGATTCATTCATTGTAATCCTTATGCAAGTAACTTCTGGATGAATTTGTGTTTTGTAGTCAGAATCCTTTGTTTTCTGGATCTACCTGAGGGAGAGGATATTTAACATTTTGAACAGGAGGATGTCTCATGAATTATCCACCAATGGCTTCCTCTGACCAAGGAAGAAGCGATACTGAATGCAGAGGGGGATTTCCCATTGTCTCAGTTCTACTCTGATTTGAGTATAAAGTCAATTTGAGCTAATTCTCTTAGTGTAATTCATTCCTCTTACAAATGAATCTGAAGTGGTCAGAAAAATAAAAAAGATGACTCTACAGGAAAGTGTTTGATTTCCTCATCCCACTTCTACAATACATCTATAGGATGATGGCTAGTTAAGGGCACTTCCAGAACATGGAAATCCCCCTTCCATGTTGTTTGGCTTGGCTTCATTGAATACATCCTGGTATTAAACAACAAAACAAAACAGCTTTATATGATCAGAAGCACAGAAGTATGACTTCTTTCTTGATGTCCTGTCATGCCTCTCGTTATCATGTTCTGAGTGTGCACACACAACACTTAAAGGCAGAAAGAAGCTTGTTCTGTTTGTGATTCAAGCTGGCTGGCAGGGAGCCAGCTCCTATCTGAAGGCAGTGTAAACTTTTCAGTTCAATGCAGTGTCAGACTTAACACAATTCTGCTGTGTCTACAAGTCTTGTTTTTTCCCCTGAGTTTGTTGGGCAGCTTGGAGCTCCTGAGGTATGACCTTTTCTGCAGTACATGACATAACTGTACTCTTTATCACGTATGCCTTTTTTTCCTTTGCAAGCAATGAATTGAGATTCCTCTTAGAAACTTTAAGGCTCTTCACTTTTTCTGCTCTACCTACATGCCCAAACTCATTTGCTGTTTGGAGCTTTTAACAACAGCAGTTAATGGTTTTGGCTGTTTTTTGTGTTCAGTTGCTCTGTTACTGCAGCACTTCAAAAATGGAGTATGGAAGAAAATCAAAGTAAAGAATTTGCAGTTTATAAAATTTGTAGCTAACTTCAAAATTGGAAAATCTAACCGAGAGATTTTGTATTTGTGTCGTGACCATTTAATTCACATTCCACCCTGCAAGCTAGGCACCCAGAAAACAAGGGAGGTGCCTGTGGGAAATTATGTATGTGACTTGCTAATCAAAGTGGAGTGAAGGGGTTGTAGTGGCCCCAAACTTTGGCTGGAAATCTCAGCTCCATTGCTCTCTCCTCTATAACCCCCTGTGTTATTAAAGTGAGAACCTACCTGTAGATGGCCTCTCCAGCTATAAATAAATAAATGTGTAATAGAAGTGCAAGACTGAACATGACAGTAGTTGGAAAAGGACAGAGCATCAACAGCCTGAGGAGTGAAACTGAAAATCGAGCAGCTTCCAGCACTGGCTGATGAGCTTGTGCACGTAAGGCAACCAAGTCCAAGCATCAAGCTGTAGCTGTACAGACCAGTAGTAGTTGAGAGAGAGGGAGTGGAAGCAGGAATCTGAAGTACCTGTTATCTTGATCTCTGCAAGGGCCATCATTCAAATATGATTTTCTGCTCTGCATGAAAATTTTGGGTCTATGGATTGGCTGCACTCTTTCCATATTTATCAGAAAGAACCACTAGTTGCAGGAACTGGGTTGGTGGCAGGCCACCTAATTCTTTTGATCCTTCAACTGGAATAGCAAAAGAAGCCTAAGTCACATTTTTCTTTCTTTATTACCCCTCTCTAAAACAGTCATGATATTCTTGAGACTACAAACAGAATTCATTTTTATCATCAACACTAACTTTATGGTGGTTTCAGAAGCTTGGAAGTGATCTTTATCAGAAACTGGAGGTTGATACTTTTGAAAGAAGGTATGATGAAGCCACGAAGGTACAGGCATTAATCAGACCTGCTTGCCATCAAGCAGGTTCTGTGTTCCCTGGATAATCGAAAACCTTGCCGCTGCTTTGTCTCTTAGCAAGGCTAGCTATGCTTTTGCAACTAGAGAAGAGAGAAAGTACTTTTTTCTTTTCTCAAGGTTCATCTAGATAGCTCTGGTAATTTCTACACATCTGTTAGCTGGGGCTGAAAATCATTCATTAATTGGCAATGTTCTCCGTAGCAAGGAAATACAATCCCAGTTGTAAGATTAAAGTATGACCTGGTCCTTTTTAGCACCAGACCTATATTTCAATATTTGTAGTAATTTGTTTGAAGGGCTTGGCCTGGACACCTATTAAAATGCATTTTTTTAACACTTCCTCCGAAACCTTGTAACAGTTTCTTTTTTAAAATGTGGAAGGCTGTGATTTAGAGCCCCTGCTCTCCAGCTGTGGTGGAACTGTCAAGACCTATGGCTGTTTCAGCATGTGGGTGGGTTGGTAGGTGTGATAGCAGTGCCTGGACTGTGTCTTTTGATTTCACAATAGTTTCTTGACAATCAAAGATGGTGTTGATCATGAATTTAATTTAAAAAAGGGATTTCTTTGTGTGTGTATGTTCAGTTTTGACACTTCTGACTTTGGATTCTGAAAGATGTGTTGTTGTTACTTATTTTAAAGAACTCTACTTGAGATGAGAGGTTGCTAAGTGGCCATTCTTTTAATTGGTTACCTATTTTTAGTTTCTCTTTTGTTGTTGTAGCTGAAGGAATAGAGCTGATGTGTGTGCAGGATCAGCCTCTTGCTTGTCTTTGGTTCCTGTGTGCATAAGAACTCAGGGGAGTTGCAGATTTAGTGGTTTGTTCTGCCTAGTTGAAATGTCTGATGTTACCCATGATAATTATACATATAGCATCTGCCTGCTCTCCGCATCAAGGAAGAAGATTTTTTTGGCTTCAACTAGGGCTGGATTAGAGGACATGGAAATTGAAGATTACCTTGTTCTTCTCTATTGTTTTTCTTTCACTTGTCTTTGTGATTGTTTCAAACCTGTGCGTGTCTCCAGACCAAGTCTTCAGTGATCTTGACTTTGTGGCTGTTTTATGACTGAAGTTTAAAAGTTTTTGATTCAAACTTCTTTAAAAGTTCTTGTGGGTGAAGGAGATATTAATCATATCTTTTAGAATTTGATATTTGGTTTTGTAGCTTAGTTGTAATGAGTGTTGCCATGTCTTGCAGAATTTAGTATATTTCTTATATTGGAGATTATGGAATGCATTTTATGGTTGAGAAAGAGGAAGGCACAGGGGAATACATTTCATTTTTTTCTGCCACCAAGTCAGAGGACCTCATTTCCCAATCACAGGGCTCTCTTACATCTCCTGCTTTTATTAATTGCACAGCTACCACCTCAGTTTGATTTGGAAGACTTCACCAGAAATTGGCAGTTACGGAGGGATGCTCCTTGCTGTCTGTCTGCCGAGGGCTTGTCTTCACATGTACCTCTGGCACACTGTTTTGCCAGGTTTGATGCTGGCATGGAAAGGGCCTTGCTACTGTGACCTGGATGTGCTCTGTCTGTCTGTGGCATTTCAAATTTGTATTTGCTTTCTAAAGCACCTGGCCACTGGCCGATTTTGATCAAAAAATCAATCTGAATTCCTTTTCAAGACATGTAGCTTACATTTATACAGCCTTTAGTCTCCTCTCTAAACTTTACAAAAAGTCTGAAAATGTAGAAATTTCCTTAGATGATGATGATGATGATGATATCATTATTAGTTGTTTGTGGTGTGTTGTACTAAATTTTAAGCACTGCAAAGAGTAAAGGAAAATATAGATGTGACAGAAAATGCATGGGATATAATCAGACAAAATATATGCAGTTGAGGATTATGTGACTGCTAAATGAGTCAAGAGTAGGTAAATAAGGATTGTTTTATAAAACACTGACAGGAATCTTAACTTATCAGGATGGAAAATCATACATAACTATGGAGAATGTTTCAAAAAAGCTTTTGGAGTATCTGCAGAATGAACATAAATATGTATTCTGTGCCAGAGGAATGTTTTCCTGGTGCCAGGTAATTTTTTTTTGTTGTCCTGACTGATTTTTTTTTTAATCCTTCTAATTTAAATGAGATTAAAAAAAGCCACAAAACCCTCTTGACTACGTTGTTTTCAGTATGTTTTTTTCCTAACTCTGTTGACATCCCTCTCTTATTGTGGTTCTGAAACTCTGATGTTGTGTAGTCATGTCATTGAACTAAACAATATATTTAAGCCTACTGTAAGATTTAAGATCAAAGGAGACATTTACAAGAGGGCAGTTTTCCAGTATTACAGATGACTCTTACACTTGTGAAACTGTTATTTTCCTTCACTTCTCTGTGTCTTCTCTGCAATAAAGTGTTTAAATCCCACCTTTATTACATCTTTTTTTTTCTTACTTTTTAATCCAGCGTGTCTGCTGTGCACATCAGGAGTTAGGCATCGTGTCTGTGTGAAAAGTGTGTGATATGGATCATTATCAGTGATGAAATCTGTCATTCAGGCTACCCTTACATGAGTTACTGGAGGATATGATAAGAAACTAATTTGCTGCTCTGTGAATCAGCTTTGGGATAGACCAGAACATAGCCACTGAATTTCAGGTTTGCAAAGGGGACACAGGGATGGAGGCAGAAAGTCATTATAGAGTCATAAGTGATAGAGTTAGAAGGAACCTTTAAAGATCACCTAGTCTAATCCCACTGCTGTGGACAGGAGCATCTTCTACTAGATCCAGGCTGCTCAACTTCCAGTAATGGAGTACCCAGAACTTCTCTGGGCAACCTGTTCTAGTATTTCACTGCCCTCATGACAACAAATTTGTTCCTTATGTCTAGTCTAAATCTTTTGATTTAAAACCATTGCCTTCTGCCCTGTCACTGGAGATCTTGGTAAGAGGTCTCTCTCTGTCTTTATTTCAGCCCTCTTTATATACTGAAAGGCCAAAATTTTGGTTTCCAGTGCAGCTTCTGTATGGAATTTCCTGTTTGGGTCACCAATTATTGTTTTGTTTGTTGGCAACACAGACTTCTAAATATATTATATCTCTACTGTCTCTTCAGTTTGTCCCCACTTTTGTATTGTTTCTGTTCTCTTAACCATCCTGTCTTGCCTCTGCAGGCTTTCTGTGCATGTCTGCTCTGTGTTGTTCAGTCCTGACCCAGCCTTCTGAAGCCTTGCTGTCCTGTCTTCTCATAGTCCTTCCTTCCCTTCTGTTCCACCTAATCCTAAATTCATTACCCTTGATAGTCTGGTTTTTATTCTTTTTTGTCCTTCAGTGACACAATGTCCTTAAGTTGTTTTTCACAGGCCAACCTTTGCATTTCTTTTCTGTTTAACTTCTGGTTTCTTATCAAAATTGTTTTCCTCCTCCTTCCCTTCCTTTTATCTCAGATCTAATGGACTAGCAAATCTAATTACATTGTTCCCTCCCTCTCTTGTGCTTTTTTTTCTGAGCCTTATGAGGCTGTAATGATCTCTCTAACCAGCCAAAAGAATCTGATTTTCAAATGATCCCATCTTTTGGGAATATTTAGTTCTCTGCTTATGCCTCTTTTTTTTTTTTTTTCCCCAAGAGATACTGCCTCAATTGAACCATTTTGGTCCCTCTACATAGATTCCTATCTTTCTTCTCTTCTTCCTTTTTCCCTAGCTACTTTCTCTCCTTGGGTGCCTCAAGAGAGACTCCCTGCTAATGCAGGAAAGCCCCTGCCTCCCGTTCTGAGTCGTTTCTTGTTTTCACCCTCGGTGCAGCTGGATCTACGGGCTGACTTCACCGGTGATCGCCTGAGGGAGTGTGCTCTGCAACGTCCTCATGTCAGCGAGCTGGCCAACTGCTGCTGCTGAAAGATGTGATTTATAATAGATATATTTGTCTCATAGCGTTTGACTTTGGCCTAAAGAGAGAGCTAAGTGGAGAAAGGATAGACCTTAGCTGAAATACAATGTGCAGCTGTTCTCCAAGCATACTGTGTTTATGATCCAGGATAATTCAGCTAAAACGATCTGGAAACCTTCTGAGATAAAAATGCGTCATTTGATGGTTATACTTCTTATTTTCTGAAGCAGTAGTAAGCTTGCACTCTTTCAGTTTTTGATAGGTGAACCAGCTGGAGCTTGGAGTCTTGGAAGGGCTAGTTGTTAAGAACAAAAATATGTCAGTTAATCTGGACAGGCTCTATTTGCTCCAAGAACTAGGCCATACACCTGGTGGATGACAACTTTTCCAAAGGAGCCAGAGTGTGGCTGGAAAACACTTCATTCTGCCCTGTAGAGTAATAGTGTTGTACTGACAGGGAAAAAAAAATCAGCATGATAGATACCACTCAAGATCACTCTGGACATTTTTGTTTTCACCAGCATATGATGAGGGATCAACTCATAGTGCAAGGACTGGAATGTGGCCAGGACCACGGAGATGGCTAGACAAGTTTCTTATGTGCCTGGGATGCTTGGCCTGAGCCTGATGTTGCTTTTTTTTCCCCTCTGTAACCTCTACAGAGTGGAACTGACATGCTTCTTTTTAATAGTGCATTGTAACAGTGATGTGTAAAGGAGGTAAATAACATTTGTTCTCCCATCCCTTAACACACATATTCAATGCAAAATGCCAAAATATGTGACTAATAAATGGTGCAAAGTTTCTGTGAAGAATGCCAGTAGGTTTTCTGTGTTCTCATGTCCACTTGAAAGTTATTTCTAATACTTCAAACAGAAAGCACTGTACATGGCAGTATTTTTCTGTGTGTTTACTAGAAAACTGCAGTATAGTATCTGTTTATAACCTCCCTGTCAGCTTCAATCAGAAGCTGGATTTTAACCCTAGAACACTTTGACTAATGTGGAAGATTATGATCTCTGGCCTGTGCTCCAGAACAGAGGGAAATTGAAATGGTGGACTTGTAAAAATACTGTGTCAGTCAATATTTGTCTTTACACAAACATACTGGGACTGGAAAGTGTTGCAGATGTTCAGCTCTAGGAGATGTGTAGTAATTATGTAGCAGTAGATTTTGCTTTTCCTTCTCCAGCTTGGCTCAAGATGCTGCCTAACAAGATTATCTGTGTGCTCACTGCTACTAGTAGGGCAGTGTGCTGGATTCTGTCTATTGAAGGTGACCATAGTCACCCCAGAATGAGAACAGTTTTCTGTTGCTCAGAGGAGTGAAATGGCTTGCAAAGCATCCCAGTGAACTACAAGGAGTGGACAAAGAAGGGTGAAGGTGGAGTGAATCCATTTACAGCAGTATACTCTTTGCTTAGCTCAGCCTCCTTGGTTGGCATAGCAAATTTAGGTGGAATTCAGAGCAGCAATAGGAAGATGCTTGGTGTCCCATCCTTCCCCTGTTGCCAGATGCAGTGGCTTGTCTCAGAGAATAGTGTAGAGTAGTTGTCACAATGCTATGGTGTGAGCAAGACCCTGTATTCACTATGACCTTGGTCCAGGCAGTGACTGCACTGTTCATCTGCAACTTCCCTTAACTGTTCAGTCTGCACTGGCCACAAGAGACTGCAGTTCAAGTGGGTGAAAACAGAACCTGATGGTGTGAGGTGCCAGACAACCTGAACAGTTGGCAGGGCCATCCCACCAGGTCCAGCAGCTCTGCTGGTGCACAGCTCAGGCAGGAAGGAGTTGGGCATTAGGGGAATGGAGGGAGAAGTGAGGAGAGGAAAGGATAGAGAGAAACATGGCAGGGGAATAAGTAAAAACAAATGGTGAAAAAGAAAAACAGAGTAGAAAAAAACCCCTTGCATGAGTTTTATGTTGCCTTAAGATTTTGTAAGGACAATGTAGTCGAAAAAATTATAAGAAAAGGTAGTTACTCAGATTCCCAAAACTCTGGTCTGATTGCCCTGCACTGCAGTGCTTGGTGGATTCTCCTTCATATTTCACTGAAAATGTTTTGAATGGTCAGCTGTAGATTTGGTTTTGGTGTGAGTTGGTAGGGAGGGTCACACTGTCTGTGTGACAGCTGGCAATAGCACCCCACAGTGTCTTTCTTTCAGCTGATCTTAGGTATTAGACAATACTAGAGTTATACCTGACCTTGTTGCTTGCTTGTTCTGTGGGAACTGGGCATTTGGGATGTCTTTTCTTTCTCCTTTTTATGTTGGTTTTTTCATCAACTGGCTGTAGTGGGGATCAAGGAGAAAGGTGCATATTTTTAAACGTGGTAGAATGGGATGTGAGGTGAGAGGGTTTGTTATGTACCAGTCTGACCTGAACAAAGATTTGAGGTCCAGCAGTTGGCTTTGGGGGAGCCATTTGTCATGGAAGCCTACTGAGAGGGCTTGCATCTAGATTACTGTTCTAGTCCCTGGCTGCTTAGATGAAGCAAACTTTTTACTACAGTTTTAACTTGCAATTTTAATCACAGACCTTGAATCACAGACACCAGATTCCTTGCCAATAAAATGAAATAAAAACATGCTCTTTGTCTACTAATGAATGTTCATACCATAAGACCAGACTAGAAATAGAATGAAGTGAAACACCCCAAAATGTATATCGTATATTTATGGACATTGTATTTTTATTGTAGGGGTAAAAACTTAATACAGGAAAATAGCCTCTGTATATTTCTTGTTCACTTATTTTCAGTGGCTTGATGTCCTTCTCATTTCAAGGGAATGTGGCTATAGTTACAGATGGTGAAACTTAGACTGGGGAACAGCCTGGGGAAGAAGGGCTGGTGGTAGAGGAGGTCCATTTCTGTGTGAAATGCCTATTCCAAGTGGATCCACAGTGACTGGCAGATTTCCACAGGCTGAGCTGAGCGCTACCTGATCCCTGTGCCAGACAGCAAGGGCGTCGCCATTTTAGTGTGTGTTTATACCAGCACTCCAGTTTTGACTTTGTTATTTATAATTTGACTGGATTGCTATAATTATTAGTTGCTCTTGGGCCAGTAGCTGTTGCACCAGATGGCAAAAGTGATCATGCTATGACTCTGCTTTGCCTTGTTTAAGAGTTCTCAGCATCCAACTCTGCCTGCAGAAAAATGTGATCCATTTACTACTGAGAGCTTCTGGAGGCTTGACTGCTTTATTGAGGTACTTTGCTAAGAATAAAGTTCTAAAAAATCTAATTAGATTTTTTAAATCTGGATGCACTATGCCATATCAACTTGCAGTGCAGCTAAGCTTGATCTGTCGATGCATTGTGGAAACTCAGGTCAGCTATTCTGAGAGTACCAACACTCACTCAAGATCTGGCCTTAGTTTTGTTAACATATGAACACAGAAGAAATTTTGTTCCTGGTGTGTAAGCAGATGAGTTGCAAAAAAGCTAATTTGATTTCAGTGCATGGGAGTATTTGTTGGTACTGTTTAATCAGCTTGTGCAGATATAGCGTTGGCAGCTTCTATTAGATCACATACAACTAGATAAAAATGTTAGAACAAATGATAATTGTGTTCCAATGGCAATAAAATTGCAAGTAGTACGTTCATGTAATAAGGTGCTACTTGTATATTAATTAATTTGGGCCTCATGCCTACCTATAGCTGTCTGATTTTAGGTCCATTTTTAATAGACTGTTCAGTAGGATGGTTTGGTGCATGCATGTGTGGCATCTGTGCTCTGCAAAATTTTCTAATGGAAATGGGTTCAAGGTGTGACTGAATTCTCTATCAAAGGTTAGTGGTGTCTCTAAATGAAACCAGGTTGTTTTCCATAGTCAGATTCTCATAATTCTAAATAACCAGCGTGGGAGTATGTACCAGGTATTTAGACAAACTAATCTTCTGGATATATTTCACAGGATTAATCTATTTGTGTGAAAATTAAACTTCATGTTATTTTTATTCTTTATTGAAGTACATGAAAAACCATGATTAAATTTGAAGTGTTTCAGCTTGGTTATGGTAGGAGGAGCTTTGTGGACAATATGTTTTTAGAGCTGTCCCAATAAGAGCTGCAAGGAGGCTGGTCTGGATTATAAATTTGTGCATTAGGACTCTGCTACATTTTCTCAACCTGGCAAGAAGGATGTGAAGAAGCTTTAGGTGTCAGCACCTTATGGGGACAGAGTTCACTGTATGTTTTGGAGGGAGATTCTGGAGATGTCCCCTTAGCAGGAGGGGTGATGTAGAAGGAAGAATGAGGTGTGAAGGAGGACACTTCACCCCAGCAGCAGGAGCAGATGTCAGAAGAGAGGTGTAGTCTCTCACTGTATTTAGGTGAGTTCAGCTTTTGCCAAACTGGCTATGCCCTCTGCTACCTGTATGTGTTGTTTTTGTTGAAAAACCAGGGAGAAGAAATTACAGTGCTCTTAGTTGTACTCTGAGACTGTGATTCATTTTTCAGACTGTTTTCAGAACTGCTTTGAAGCAGTTTCCAAAACAGCATTTAAAGATAAAATTGATTAAGGTTTCTATTAAAAAAGTTTAACAAATTTCCCTGCCTAATTGAATAAAATCCAAGCAGGTATGCATTTGAACTGGTAAAATATTATGTTAAATTTTTATATCTGTGCTGAGTCTATCTGAAGGGCAGACATGGGAACAGAATAGCTGTCACTAAGCTCTGCCTTCAGGGACTAGAGCTGCACAATTCAGAGCTGTCTCCAGGCCACCATTGCAATCCATATTTACTGTAATCACAAATGAAATGAGGGAGTCTTAAAGTGCTGGGTGCATTTAATAAGATGTTATAATAACACAGCAATGAATTGAGGATTAATCGAAACTTTTTAAACTGGTGCTGAATTGATTTAGTGATTTGCATTTGGCTTAGCACTGTGTGCCTGTTGACAATAATTTATTAAAAAGATTGCATTGCAATTTCCTCCCAATTGCACATGGTATGCTTCAGGGTGGCACGGAAGATATTAAAATATGAGTAACAGATGTGATGTTTGCTTATGGAGCATCACATCCTATGTATTTTCCTCATCCTGTTATTTATTTATCTTTTAGAAAGGGAAAATCCACTTCTTGCTATGAAGTATCTGGGACTTTTTGGGTGATGTTTTTTTTTTTTCTTTTTTTTTTTTTTTTTTTTTTTTTTTTTTTCTTTTTTTTTTTTTCTCCAGAGGGCTGAACTAGTCATCTTTTCACATAAATCAGTAAGTGGCAAACAGCCAAGTAGAGTGGTTATGTACCATAACATTATTATTACTGTAGGGTTATTAGATCTCAATTCGGCCTTCAGAATTTTAGATGTGCACCACTGCTTGGGATCTGAGCTAAAGCTGCCTGGAGAGAATAAAAACTTCTGCTTTTCATCTCAGCAAACTCTCTAAGAAATCCTTTATAGCTGTATTCTACCAGATGTGTTCTGTTGCAGATGTGGCCAGGTAAAGTTATTCTTGTCCCAGGTTAACTGTAGGGGAATCCTGTTTTCAAGGGCACTGTTCTTATATTGACCAACTTTGACAATGTGTGCAGATCTATATGTTCTGTGTCCTGTTGCTGCTGACATCTCAGTGCAGACACTGTTTGTCTTTTGTGCCATGGGATAATGCACCACCTGAAGGAAGCCAGAGTTCTTGGTGGTTTTTTTTTTTTTTTTTTTTTTTGGTTTTTTTTTTTTTTTTTTTTTTTTTTTTTTTTTTTTTTAAAGTACATGCAATTTTGGAGATCTAGTGACAGGAGAGTACTAACCATGCTTCCCAGGCCCTTCTCTTGCAGTCTCTTACCCTTTCCCTTTAGAAGAGCTGTGTCTTCTTTAAAGATTTGAAAGAAATTGTAACTTTAACTCTGTTAAGTCAACTTAGATTGTATTTCTTCTAAGATAAATTGCTATCTTTTCCTAAAAGTATAATAAACTTGAGATTTTTGGAGGTTTTTTGCCCTATTATTTAAGAAAAGGGAGAAAAAAACCCAACCCCCAACATGCCTCCCAACCAACCATTAGTAATTATTGATTAATACCAGTAACTGTTGTCCGTGCATTTATTTCTTTGCTCACATGTCAGAAAGCTTGAAAAAAAAAGTGTTTAATAAAACTTTCATATGAAAGAAAATGACTTTGCTGAAAGCAATAGGAACCTTAAGCTATTTTGGTTTCAGTTTCCTGTTAGTTTTCTTTGTAGGTCTATTGAGAAGTAAAATTCCCTCTATGACAGAGAGCTAGTCTTGTTGTTGTGATGAAATAATATCTTTGAAAGTCTTTTTCATATTCTTTATAGGAGTTGTCTTTACTGCTTCTGCTGATACTTAGAACTGTAGCCCAGTGTCTTCAGTTGGTGAGAACCTGGTGTTTTTATTTTGTGAAAAGTTGTTGCAGATTATCTTCATGGTCCATGTAACTTCTTGCCAAGAACACATATTTTAAATACTTTTAATAGTTTCAGTTAGCTATTCCTGTGCGTTTCCATTGAGACAAAATGGAGCTTTTGAAATAGTATTTTTCATGAAAAATGCTGCAAAGTTTTGCGCTCTCTTTTGTTAATAATTCCAGTTAAATCCTGTTAATTTCTAAGACATCATATTAGTTTTCTGTTTTGTTTCCCTCCAAGTTATACCATTCAAATTATCATAACCAATTCCTTTACCATTCCTTAATGGCCTCTTATGACTACACAATGTATATTGCATGAAGTAAAGATAGACAAGCAGGTACTTAACATGGCTTTATGCAATGGAAATTGGGAGAACTTCGACCAAAATGATAGTTGCTACCTCAGAAAATGAAGAGTAACAAGGTGCTACTTCTCCATTGCAGTGATCATCCACATAATCCTACATGAGCTGGATAGCAACACTCTGTGCTGAGACTAATATCCTGTCTTAGAATAGTCTTAATGTAATCACCAGTTTGTTCTTGAAGAATCCTTCCCACCTGTTGTAGACCAAATTAAAGTGATAGTTGCCAGTGTTGAGCAGATACATAGGATGGTATGAGGTACTTCCACTCATGGACTTTGTGAGTTTTAGGCCAGCTCAGGCTTGGTGCCTGGGTATTCATGTTGCTAATGTCATTGCTTGATGGGATGCATAACAAATGATAGGATGGACTGATGTTTAATATCACCTTTATCTACCTGCATTAGCTCTGTGTAGCCTAGGGGTGATTTAGTTGTGCAGAAAGATGGAAAGGTGTGCTGTGTTACCAATAGATTTTTGCTAGGAACAGCCTTTAGAGCATTAAAATTGAACCTAAACTGTCTTTCTGTGGTTTGTATTACAGCTTTGCTGTATCGATACAGAGTGTAATACAAAGTATAACAACCCAGGTGAGGCTGTGGAGTCTCCATCCGTGGAGTTACTCAAAAGCTGCTTGGACACTCTCATGGCCCAGCTTAAACAGGGTTTTGGACCAGATGACCTCTAGAGGTCCCTGCCAGCCTCAGCCTTTCGGTGATTCTGTGATACCTTTGCCAGTGTAGTTGCCTCTTAAATGAAAGGACTAAAGTTGCTATATTGGTAAGGTACTCCTAATGTAGACCTGACCTATAATCATTTTGTGCATGGTTTGCTATACTGTACCTTTTTTTTTTTCTGTATGGCATTGCAGTAATGTCCATTGCAGTAATTGTCCAGGACAATGTCTTGTCCTGTCAAGAATTTAGGCACAGAATGAGGGTACTGTATAGTAAGCTGCATTTTGGTTGTCTGTGCGTTCACTGGTCTGAAATTTAACAGACGTTCTTGCTCTGACATCTGGAATTTTTGTGACCACCGACATCCAAGAGAGCTTGAAAACCGAAAAATATAAAAGTGCCTGCAGGTGAAAAATACCGAGGAATTTTTACTCTATGTTGTACTTTTGGTGGTGAAAAAAGTATTTCTGGAAATTATTTTTGGCAGGTGTGTGGCAAGTGAAATCCATTAATGTGAAAACCAGTAGCATTTGTGTATAGCTGATAACAGCATTCCAAAACCAAGACTGCTAGCTTCTGATAAAATAACAGAAATATCTGTTTACCACTTTCCTTTTTGACAAATGGATGAATTTGACTTCATTTAAGTGAAGTACTTCTCAACCCTACCCTCCTGCATCAATAAACTTAAGTTGTTGAGCCTTGCCAAGGTGAACTTTTGTAGTGTTCTTAAGGTCCTAAGTAGAGTTTTTCCTAAATTGACCAGCTTTTTTTGGAAATGAACAATGAAAATAAAGATGGACAGGTAGTAGTTAGATGAAACCTTAAAACAGTTTATTTTAGGAGCAAACTGTCCTTGACGGTCCAGCTGCTTTTCTCATAAAAACTCCTGCAGACTTTTCTGGGTGTGGGCAGTGAATGAGTTGTGAATCTTTGATGTTTGTGGCCTTGATGCCTGGCTGGGTGTAATGCTGTCTGGAAGAGTAATGAGAGGGCCTACAGTTCTCCAACCCAGATCCTGACCCCTCTTTAGCCTGCCAGCGGGGAGACCCGCCACATCTGCAACTTGTATCCGGCTGCTAAACAACTCCAGGGTAGATGGCAAAGAGGTTCAAAGAAGGGACCTGTCTGCAGGCACTTCCTAGGCGAATTTTTCCTTGACTGTGATACCTGTCACTTTGTTATTAAAATCTGTCTGTTTTGTGCTGCATAAAACATTCGTGTGTGTTGTTTTATGGACTTCTGTGTTCAGTGCAATCTTGTATACAATAAGCACAGAGCTCATCGCTGAGCAAGGTACTTGTGTAGCTGCTCAAGAATTGCCTATGCAATACACACAGAGACAGGAGAAAAACGTATTTATTTTGTCTTAGGACGTCCAGGAATTGCTTGTCTAGCTGACTTCAAGGAAAATAATTTTCTCCTGCAAACATTCAGTTCAAGTTACTGTGGGTTTCTGGGTTTCATAGACAATTTGTGGGTCTTTTGAAACTCGTCTGAGGTGAAACAGGACTCTGAATTGCATCATGCACTTCAGTGCTAATGTGAGTAGTACTTGTTGCATTTTTATGTTCACAAAATAAGATGCCTACATTAACAGTTAACACCTGATCTGGGACAAGTCTTGGTTACAGTGTGCTGGGTGAACCACCCAGTCATTTCACGCTCCCAAAAACTAATACTGATTGCCTTTTGCTAGAATGTTTTTCTTTGTGCTTGCATAACTATTTATTTTTTGTGTTTTTATCATACAAAACCCCAAAATTTAAGCCATTGTTCTGCAACTGGATAGTCAAAATAGAACTTTATTTAGACATTTTCAAATAGAAGTTTTCAAATATAAGTCTTTGATACTTTTTTTAAAATAAAACAAAAGCATACTGAAAGGAATAAAGTGATTTTTGAGGGAAAATAGGATAAAAGAAAAGTTTTCAACCCCCCAAATGTGTTTATATAAAAAATCATTTTCATTGACTCTTTCGTAACGTCATGTGTCAAAAATAGTTGCACAAAAGTAATCTGATTTTATGGCCTTCAAGGAAAAAGCTATTTATAATGGTGAAATATTAAAAAAATTAGTAGAGCTTGGGAATAAGCATGTGACAATATAATAGTGTATTGAGGTAAAATTTGTTGATGCAATGAATGAATAAATACTTGATTAGATAATGGCTGATTTACATGTTGGATGTGGCATATCTAGAAGTGTGTACTTGAACCATAAAGATTGTGAGGTTTATTACTCTTTGTACTTCATAGAGAAGGTATTTTAACCTGCCAAATTTGCAAAATGTCCCCAAGTAAGAATTATGTTATTTTAAGTTCAAAGCAGCAACTTGTACACTCTTCCTGAATTTATAGGGCTAAAAAGTAGAAAAGGTTGGGATCAAGATTTTCATTAACTTTTTAATAAAACAGGAAAGGATCAGTAATTTGGAAATAACCAAAATGATCCTCCTAGTATAAAGGCTTGGAGTTTTCTTCAGCATGCATATTTATTAGTCACTATTAATGATTAACTTAAAAGTCTGCCTGTGCTTTCAAAGTATGTCTCAACAGTTTGTGCATGAAGGAATACAAACACAGGTTTTCTAAAATGAAAAATAATGAAGACAAATGTTCAGAGTGGAGCCAAGTATTTGAATTTGGCTTCAGTTGTATTAGTACTGTCTCAGGACCCGTGGCATAGTTCCTTAGCGTAATAAATTATTCTGCGTAATGTGTTTAATTCTTATAGAATCATAGAATATTCTGAGTTTGAAAGGACCCACTAATCATAATATTTGAGAACTAGTGTTTAAGCATACATTAATAAAATGAAAATAGTTGTAAAGATGGTCCTCAGTAATAGTTTAAGTAACAGTTCATTAATGGTGGGTCGTGCTGAGTTGCCAAATCTGACTTTTCCAGGTACCGAGCTGTGGGTAGGCCCATGCTGTATTGGGGAAGTGTGACTGACATGCACACACATATTCCTAGGCTGGTTTTCCCATATCTGTTTCAGGGACTGATGGGTTGGAAACATTAGTGAACTTGAGCTTCACCCCTAGTTTAGATTTGCTGGGACGTGATCAGATTCATGCCTGTCCTGCTATTGATACCTATGCTAGCCAACATAAAACTCAATTGGTATGTCTGCAGCATAGATAAACTCGGAAAAGAAAGTTTGGTGAAATGCTCCCCTAACCAAATTGACCAAGGGTTTCCACTGGCAAACAGTTTGCAGCAGCAAGTGAGGGGAAAGGAACATTTTTTCCTGATCTATTTACAAGAAGTTCCACAATAACCATAGCCACAGAACTGTGTGGGCATTTCCTTGTGTAAACAAGCCCTACCTTCTGTTTGAAGAGGGTAAGTGTGCAGTCTTTTGCTATGTGAGTGAGACTTTGGCCATAGAATGTTGCAGATAAGGAACTGTTTATCCTTTATCTTATATATGCCTTGTGAATTTTGAGTCACAGTTTAATTTATGGGTATTTAGGGAGTGAGGAATAGCAGCATTTGGTTTATAATTCAAATGTGAAATTATTTCTTTACTGCTTGTTAACTGTGTATGTTCACATAAAGAGACTGGAAAAGTGATATTGACAGGAGCTTGGAGTAACTTTACCTGAAGTCATAGGTGTTGAATGTACAAATTTGATTAGAACAATTGAGTCACTGGTTAAAGGAGCTCACCTTAAAAAAAAAAAAAAAAA
>VXBB01007311.1:63734-74248 GCA_013399915.1 Illadopsis cleaveri | reverse complement strand
AAAAAAAAAAAAAATTAAGGAGATTCTCTTACAGAATGAGGTTAGGCATTGGGATTTCTAGCTGATGACATTTTTCAATCTAAACTACTATTCTGTTTCACAGAACCTAAACATTTATTATCTTCCTGGTGCACAAAATACCTGTGTGCCCACTCTGTGGTTCATGGGAAAACGATTTGACCGGGAACTTGTTGTTTGGCCAACACTTACCTGTACAAAATAGAACATCCTGTAACATTACTCGTTTTGAGAAAACTTAATGAGAAAACTAGGAAAATGTTTCTAAAATTTTGTATTTAAAGTCATGTGAAATTTCCTTTATGAAAAAAAAATGTGCCGTAGACTTGGCACACGCAGACATGAATATTTTAAGTTTTTGTTTCTATTCTACCTAAAGTGCACTTCCCAACTGCCAAAGTATTTTTTGCTTTCCAGTTTCTTTTATGAATGTTCTTTTAATCATGAGCTGGCTGCTCACAGCGTTGTTTAAAGCACTTGCTCAGCTGTCCTAACTCAGGTTCGATAACTTCATAGATAATTAAACTAACCATCTCTTAAAAATAGATGCCATCTTCTATATCTCTTATACCCCCAACCTCCCACTTATCCTATTTGACAATCTCTGCTTATGCTGGTTTGCCAAGCTGAGTATTGATACTCCAGTGCCAGCATGCCTGGCCTGAGCCCATGAGGGATCCTGTGCAGACAGCTGCACTACAGGCATTGTAACTTCATAGCTTGAAATGCAGGGACTTATTTATTTATCCTAAATATAACTAACAGCTATAAAAATGCATTTTTTTTAATTGAACCTAATTATCAGCCCAGCTGTTGCTGTTATGAACATTTTCTAGGAAATACTGTTTCAGAAGTTCTGATTTAGATTTTTTTAGTTTAAAAGTGAAGTTAGCATACACTAACAATATTTTTGAACTCTTAGACACAATATCAAACTTGTGATTTCCGTTAAAAGACAACTTGATGACTGTCACAAATGTATAACCTTGAACAGCTAAACTGATGTGAAATTTATAATTCTTGTTATGAAACATGACATTGTTCTGCAACAAAAGACTGGTGTAATAAATGCAGTCTTCATTTATCATTCTTAATGAGTTGTGTTATTGACTTTCCTGGAAAAAATCATAATTCTATTGATATTTTCAATTGGAAGACAAAGCAAGTATATTTCTTCAAGTAATTCCTATGTTCTTAGAATTTTTACTTTACAAAGATTAACATTGTCAACTTATATTGCTTCAAAGAAGTATAGAATTGAAATCCAGACTTTGTCTGTTTGGGATTGAGAGATGTTGATAATGGGGATTAGACAAAATCTCTAAAGTGGTTGTCTATAAAGTGCAGATTATAGGCCTTTTGGTTGTGCTTTGTAGGAGTATAGATATTAACCTTTTTATCTGTGAAATGTTAGAAAGAACCTTTTGCAAATTCAAAGAATGTTTGAGGTGCAAACCAGAGTGGTGTAAATTTGTACAGGGGAAAAAAAAATTCTGTGCTTCAGTTTCAAAACTGTTCTTTCAGTCAGTGATTGCTGATCAGTGCCATTTTACTTTCGTATGACTTCCTGTGATGCATAAGATTTCTGGGGGAAAATACTGCAGAAGAGTGAAATTATTCCTAAAAGGCATTTATTTACTTAAATCTGACATAGGATGCAAAAGTATTGCTTCTAAAGTGCCTTGGAACAGAGAGGTTTTTATCAGTGAAGCTCTAAATTTGTGTCGTGTAATTCAAAGGGGTTTTTTTTACTGTTTGTAAAATTTGGATGAATAGTAGAATAGTGTGTTCAAAAGTCAGTATCTCTCTTACAGGAAATCCTACTTGGTTTCTCTCTAGAAAAACTCTGCTAAAACAGATCAGAGTGGCTCATATGTGGGCCATAATGAAAGACCTGGTAGCATTTGAGTTGTCTTAGTACTTAAAATTACCAATGACACTGAATAAAAAATAATGAGAAATTATGACTTAGAGAATAGTAGGAACATAGGTTTTAAAAAGTCACTGTGTGTTTTGATATGTGTAGACAAGTTAATGGTTTTTTGTTTATATACAGTTGTCTCAAAAAGCATTCAGGAACAAATTGCCAAATGTTAAGGAAATATATGTTTAATATGTTTAATAACTGCATTCCCATTCCTCTACTGCATCTTTTTTAGTAGTGGAACCTTTTTTAATATTCCAAAATACTGAATCTGACACAAAATTAATTTGTATAAATTGTTCCATGAATACATATTAGAACATTCAGATGTAGTGTGAATATTCTTATATTATAATTGTGCGGTTGGGGTGAACTCTTCGTATTTTACTCAATTGAATTTAAATCTTAATATGGTCATTTGGACCTAAACTCAGGAGGGCGGTGGGGTGAGGGGAATCAATTTTCTCTGTAACAAAATGAACTTGTTTTTCTGCCCCTCTCAGCTTCCTCGCAGATTAAAATTTAATAAAGTGTTAGTAACATAGGAACTTTTTAGACATCTTCTTTTTTAAAGTACTTAACTATTAGTACTATTCTGATGGACTTTAAAGAAACAGTTGAACAATTTCTAATTAGTAAGTGACTTTAACTCAAGTGCTGACAGCTTTTTAATGAACTTCAAGTAATATGCAATAAAATATTTTTTATTCCCAATATTAAATACATTAAAGGAAAATTATATTAAATAAAAATTAAATTAATGCCTTAAAATCTTATGTATTGGACTAGTAAAGTTAATAAATATCTACTGATGGCTTATGTTATAATTCTGATATGACTCTGCCAATACCCACTTGTTGCAGATGATGGAGTTATTTTCTGAGACGGTTGTGTTTGTAAATGATAGTGCAACATTCTTCAAACTTCATTGGCAGTTGCTCAATACATTTCTCCATGAAGTCTCTTTTACTAATGGAAGTACTTGGTAGTGGAAAGGATAAATTATTGTTTGCTCAGACATTTAGGGTTCGGGCTAGTAAAAGTCAAATTAGTTTAAAAAGTAGTGGAAATGCCTGGCCTGGGATATACATAGGACTAAACCAAGCTGCTCTCTCTCGTG
The DNA here is from genome assembly GCA_013399915.1 of Illadopsis cleaveri. Classification (NCBI taxonomy): domain Eukaryota; kingdom Metazoa; phylum Chordata; class Aves; order Passeriformes; family Timaliidae; genus Illadopsis; species Illadopsis cleaveri. The sequence continues at coordinate 71,186 of VXBB01007311.1, read as the reverse complement.
GGAGAAATTTTTCTTACCCTCTTGTGTCAGAAGGGTTTGGTGAGTCTCAGCATTTCCAGTCTCCTCCCTCCCTGCACTGGGCAGCAGATGTTCCTGCATTGAAGAGACCCAACAGCATGTTTACAATTCCCAAAATATTTTTGGCAGGCAAGTACTGTCATACTGGGTGACTTGAGGAGGATTCTAGGAGCACTGTGGGAGTAGATTACTAGTTTGGCTAGGAATTCTTTTGGGATAGCAGATTTGTTGGAGGGCACAAGTACCTGTAAGTCAGATGAGAGTAATATTCTCTTGAAATCAAAGCCTTATTTCATTTGAAATTAATGGTATTTATGACACTGGATGATGGACTTTGGTAATGGTAGGCTATGAGCTCTTAAAAGTAAATAGGGAGTGGAAGAAGGAAAAATAAAGGGTTGTTATTTTAAAAAAAACCCCACAAATCAACAAAGTACTTTTCAATAAGCCAACAACCGGACACCTGCACCCAGGCAGGCTCTGTCACTGGCAGGGGAGGGCTTCATCCCTGTCCTCCAATACCTTCTGCTCCCAGCCATGGGGCACCAGCCTTCCCTTGCCCTGGCTGAGGTGATTGCTGTGCTGTTGTTGGTCACTTCAAGCTGCTGTAAAGGCCACTTGTGGAACACCCTGCAGGTGCCAAAGCAGCAAGGAGGAGCAGTTGTGCCTGCAAACTGTGTTCTCAGGATGTACTTAACAACAGCAGTGTTCTGCACAAATGCTGATAGATGCTGTCCCTAGGGGCTTTTTTGCTCATCTCTAGAAACAGGGAAGAACAGGAGCATAAATAGACTAGTTTTCAGCTTAGTACCTGGTCTCTCTGATTTCGTGGCTTTGTCAGTGATGGTGCCTGCCTTGCCCTGGCTGGTGGTAGCTCAGGATCAGAGGGTTCCTGCCAGTCTCAAGGGCTTCTTTTGGCAAGCCTTGCCCAGGGCAGAAGGTTGCTGGCCTGCCACAGGAGCTGCACTCTCCATCTCTGCATGTAAGGTGTCCCTTCTCCAGTTAGAACATTTTACATCTCATGGACCTAAGTGGATAAGTTTTGAGTCTTGTTCTACCTGCTTTACTAGATTTTTGTGCAGTGTTTATTGTGTTTGGTGGTACTGTGCAGCTTCTTAAGGTAGAGTGTTTCCCCCACTAAACCCTGATTTTGAATTTCTAAGTACACCTTCTGGAAAACAGAAGACTTCACAAATGCAGTTAAAAGAGCTGATCCTGTTTTTCTTGCAGAGTTAATGCCGGGTTAGGACTTCAAAGAATGCTTGTCACTATCAGGCTGTGCTTGCGTAGATGCAATCTTTTGTTTGCGTGTGTTTGGCCTGAAAGTGTATCCCAGTTGTCACTATGATGTGTTACTCTGTTACAAGCACATAATTATTTCAGAACTAAATACAAAGTTCTCATTGAGTTTTAATCAAAGGGACATGCAAATATTTCCTCATGGCTGCAGTGTGAAATATTCTCAGTACCCATATGGATGCTTTTCCTCTTTCTACGTCCATTCATCCAGATTGCCAGTAACATGAACAGAAGCTTAGCTGAGATCTGCTTTGGAATGGGCTCAGTTTTGGAAGGAGAGCACAAAGCTGCAATGCTTTTCTTTCTTTTCCCACTGGCCTCGTTGTTCTTATCTTTCCTCACTGGATTATGGTGTCAGGGACATAAAAAATGCCTGGAGTAAGAATTACTGTTCCTATTTCATATAACATGGTATACGAGTGTTGAAATTGTGGAGTAGTTCTGGCAATACAGACCTCTGAAAATGATTTGATTTTAATGTATTCAAAGAATGCTGTATGTTTAAATGGTTAGACTTTAGTTTAGAAAAATAACAGAAAAATAGTACTTAGTTTTTAAAAAATGGTATTTGCAGTCTGATGGTGATTTTTTATGTCAACACTTTTGAGACCAAGATTGTGATTTGTTTGAAGTTTATTGGTCAGTGTGAAAATTTACTGTGAAAGCCGTCTGTGTTTGTCAAGTTAATTTTTCAGGGGTATGAAATTCAAACTTTGCAAGTTTAACTATTTAGCCTAGAAACTGGAAGCTAGTGCTCTTCCTATCAAAAACGTAACTCAAATTGTAAGCATAGTGAATTATTCTAGCATTCATATGGGTAACTTTTATTCTGTTTATGTGATTAATTAATGCTTGTTATGTTCTAGTGCTGCAGGATGCTAAAATAAAGAAAAAAAATTATATGTACTGATTTAAGCTGATCATTGAAATATGTTCAATTAATTGAATTAAGAAATTACTTGGATGTCCTGAAAGCAATGAGTTTAGTCCATCACATTTTTTTATCTATTAGTCTTCAGAATACGTTTGCACGTTTGTTAAATTGTTAATGACTTGTTCAGATGTTCCCGTGCTTTGACATTCTTTGGAATACTAAAATTGTTGCCTGTTGAAGTGGGATGACAAAGCTCTCCAGAGCTTGTCAAAAGTGAGTGGAGAGTTATAAACTGGAACTGCTTAATGATTTATGCACACACAGCTCACCAGAAGTTTTGTAAAAATATTTAAATTTACAGACTCTTGTGAATGATTACTTAAAAATTAATTTGAAAATACTTCTGCTGCTGAGAAATGTGACTTTGACTGGAACTGCAAGGTGCTACAGTCACAGAAAGTGATATGGTAACTTGGCTTCATTTCTTCTATTTGTGGTCAAAAAGATCCTAATACTGTAATACTGGGAAAATCAGTTTAATGGTGCCTGTTGATTTGTATAAAGTTTTTGATTTACTTGTTATACTATACCTTTGTGTTTTGGTTAGCTTTTGTATTCAAATAACTCTTTCTAAACTTAATGTTTCTTAGTTCTCTTAGCCAGCCTTTTTTTTTATTCCATATGTGAAATAGTTTTCATTAAATAGTTTATAGTTGTAGTTCAGTATATCAGTTTTGCATCGGGGACTATCTGGATGAATATATAGATCAGCATCATTGTGAGGAGAAGAATCACAATGCAACTAAGATGACTTAGAGGTAATTGATCTGGGGGTGGGTTGACAGAAGTCTAAACAAAGCCAGCTGTGTGTCCTGACAATGTTCTGGGTTACATCAATGGGAGTAGAGCCAGTTGGTGAAGTAATTATTCCCCATTATTCAACACTTATTAGACCTTGTGTGGAATCCTGTGTCAAGTTTTGTCTCTCCTTGTACAAGAATGCTGATAAGCTTGAGTGAATCCAGGGACAGGCAGTAAGACAGTCAGAGGACCGGAGCGTGGAAGGGAGGGAAGAGACTGGGTCGGTTGTACTTGTTCAGACTGCAGAAGAAGTGGTGTGAGGAGGCCTAGTACATGCAGACATACATGCAAAAAAAGTGAGAGGTAAGTCCTGAATTGAAGCATGGAGCTTCCAGTTCTGAGTGGGGGAAAAAAAAAATCACTATGAAGATATTTAAGGACTGGAACCTGTTGCTCTTAGACAGTGTGAGCTCTCCACGCTTGGAGGCTGTCAAGACGATGCTGGGTGAAGCCCTGAGCAGCCTGGTCTAAATTCACTGTTGTCCCTGCTTTGAGCAGAACATTGACCTAGGCCATCCTGAAGTCCCTTCAAAGCTGAAAGTTATTGTGATTCCTTGGAATGCTAAGTGATGAGTGCAGGGCAGGGCATGCTGTAACTACTGAGAAGAGTGCAAGTGCTGTAAACTGCTGGGAAGAGTTTGGTGCAGGGTGGCAATAATTTGTTAGAGCAAATCTGCCGGCAGAATTCCTGTTGTGAGGCTTTACAGTATGCAATTGTAGAAATCTGAGGGAAAAGTTCGTATCATTCGGAATAGATTTTGCATCTAATAAATAAAGCTATGTGATTACTGCAAGGTTTTATAGAAAATATCTGCAAATTCTACTCCATACTAAATAGTTTCCTGCCTTCTTTTCTCTAAAGCGAGGAATGTATTTTTCTTTAAATGTTATACGCGTGCACATTTTAATGGTTTTGGTTTATTTGCATTTGTGTCCTTTCTAGGTTTCTGTTCCACTTCTGGTTCTTAACCATCTTCCATCTTGAAAGAAAGTGGCTCCCTGGATGTCTGACTGCTGATTCTGGGCTGCTTCACTTTTTTCGCTCTTGCTTGACTTGACATAGATGGTGGTTTTTTGTTTTCCACTCACCATTTTTTTCCACTTAAGTATTTGTGTTTGTCTTGATAGATTGGTTGTTAAAACTCCTTCCTTGTCACACAGTGACTTTATGGTCCAATTCTGTCAGAATTTTGGGATGCAAGCTACCATGTTTCTTCAGCTAAAACTAATTTTGTTGTTAAAGATTTGTTTCCTGCATGGACAGTTACTGCTTGCTTGAGCAATTATTTTTTCTGATAATAAGAAAAAGAAATGTCTCCAAATCACATCCAGATTAATCAGCGCTACTACAAGTAATCATTATTATTATATATTTCATTGTTTCCCTTCTGTTAATGGCTAAAGGAGAGAAGGAAGAAAACCTTGTATGTCTGTTCCACTTATGGAATGTAATAGGATCCCTGCGGAATAGGACAATACTGGGTGGTGAGGAGAAACAGGAAAAAACCAGGAATGGGAAGGGAGGTATTTTGGACATGGAAAGGGGGAAAAACTGCTGGTTGACACATGGTGTTGGTGGCTTGAAAGCTTCAGTTATTTGTTCACGGGAGGTATGCACACTTAGTTTGAGCATCACTGAGAAACAGGACAGAATGAATCATCATTTAGCAGAACAGATGCTGAAGATCAATTCTGGAATCAGCACCACTTTGAATTCATCATAAGAGATGTTAAAAAGAGACTTTAAAAGCCAGAAGTATCTCCTAAAACACCTATGTATTTTGGTGGCTTGAAAGACTGTACAAGTATATTGTCACTGTGGTGCTATTTATTCAGCTCTTTGCTTTTTGTATTTTGCTTTTGGCACAGTTCAAAATTACTGTCTTCTGTTGTGGTCGTGGGTTTTGTATTAGAACCATATAACATACTTCCTAGATGCCTGAGCAACCAGTAACAATAGGAATATTATTTCTGTGACCTGTTAAATGTTTGCTACATTTCAGGCCTTTGCTGACATGTCAGGGTTGTGGAATTGCAGGTGTGTTGTGCTCGTGCTCTGGATTTACTGATATGAATCTGTTCATTGTTTTCATACTTCTTGCTTAAGACTCACACACTGTATCTTTTAAAATCCTTATTAGAGAAGAGAAATTTTGGGTGTAGAATATGTATGGATTTCTTGTTCTGAGATGCTAGGAATTACTACGCAGTTTCAAAAATACCAAGTTCTTCTTTATACATTCGAGATTTGAAGAATTTCCTGCCTCTTCTTGAACAGGGGATTAATTAAAAAACCCCAAAAAACCAACGAAAGCTCACGACTGTCAGTTGTCTGAAGTAACACCAAATTTTTAACTGAGAGCTGATTGAATACTTAATGAAAAAAGCAGATTAATTTTAAATAGGAAGATAATTTTTTAAAAAAATTAGGTGTTAATTAATTTGGGGAAGCATTTCTTTCACTAAAGCAGTTTCCCTCTGCATATAGAAGTAAATGTCTGGAAGTTTGGGTGTTTTTAGTTGCAGAGACCAAAATGTCCCCTGTTCATGCTAGTTGCTCAGAAGTTTCCCCTCAGAAAAGTGGGATGTGTGGATAGGTGATTAGATATGGATGTGGTATAAGCATGCCTTCTTGAAAATGCTGATTGGGAAGGTGAGAGTGTTGAAATAGGTAACATTTAACTTTTTAAGTAGCATTTACTTAAAAAGAACAAAAAAATCTGCCCAAAACCCGTTAAGCCTCCCAAATGCAACAGAGAAATGAGATATTGACAGTTAAAATGAACTTAATGCCCCATCACCTGAACCAAAGTTAGGAATCTTACTGGATTAAAATAATATAAAATTGGTTTGTGGTCTAATGTTAGTTTACTCTGGGAAAAAAAAATGGGGAAGAATGTAGGTATATTTGGTGGGTTTTTTTGTGGATTTCTTTTTTCTTTTTTTAGTTTACTTTTGTTTTTCAGATCTGTATATAGGATCTACATTGAGTTAGCATTCATTGATTTCTCTCAAAAGCAAGTTTGACTCATCTTAGTCTATTTAATGAAGGTGAAATTTTCTTTTGAAATAATCATTATAAAGATTGTTTTTCAACTTGTGAGGCATTACTTCTGGGATGACTAGTATTAAAAGTAAATAAACATCACCTTCTGTTTTTTTTGTATGAAATCCCAGATTAAATGTCAGAAGACTTGATTATAAGAACGCAACTTCATTATGAGTTGTGGAAGTGATGGCCATCTTTTACATTTCTTTTTCATCCATTTGCTACAGCCACTTTAGTTATCAGATAGAGGCAGATTGTTAGATTTATAATGTCTAATTTTAGCTTTTGTCTGAATAAGCAGAGCCAATCTGAATCTCAAGATACATCTGATATTATGTTTGGAAGATATAAAAGAAAATTGAGCATTCAGCTCGTAACTCCAGTTGAGGGTGCACTCTGGAGAGTTTGGCTGGGTGAAAAAGAGACCCAAACCAGGGATTTTGAATTGTCCAGTAATTTAAGGAATTTAGAATTTATAGTAGAGAAGTGTTAATATGGAGCATAAGACACTGATTCCCTGTAGAAACACCAAAACTGAAGCGTTCAAAACACTGAACCCCCCCTGCCCTTGACTTCAGAATGCCAGGGTGGTAATGGTTTGTCACAGTGAGGTTTCTGAATAAAATAAAGCTGTTAATAAATGACATGCATGGTAATTCAGTACAGTGTTCTAGTTAAACATTTGCATCTTTCTGCCACTCTCATAGATTAGAGGGGACTGTTGAACATTAGTGGTAACAAGATGCACCTCATATGCATGCTAATGGATTATACCTTTTTATAGGTGCAATTTGTACCTGTCTCTCAGTGGACTGGGAAAGTGGTGCATGAGGAACAGATCGTTAAGCATCAGTAGCCAAGCTTTGCTAATTAGCACATCTTCCAGTGCCAACTCTCTTTGTCCACAGAGAATGTAAATTATTCTTATTTTCTCCCTCAATCTTTTGGGCTTCTTAAGCAACACGTCTCTTTGACTGGGAGATAGAGACTGCAGATTTGTAGTTTTCAATTCTCATGATTAATTGAAGAACATGCATGGTTTATTCAAAAGCAGGGATGCTGCCAAAAATGATCTAATTGGTTAAATAAATAACCCTAAGCTTTTATTACTCAGTGTGTTTTTTCTTGAATTATTAATGCTATATCACCCTTCAAATCAGTAAGAGTTAATGACTAATTTGCCTGAGGCTATTAATATTTTTCCAATCAATGGTAAATTGCTATGATGACTTCTTTAGCTAACTTGTATCTCAGTGTATTTGTTCACTTGGTAAAATGGTGTTAATGGTAAGAAAGGACTGAAAAATAGCATCCGAATTTCAGCTTGTTTTAGTTTTTTTAGTTTGTTTTT
>VXBB01007311.1:0-58037 GCA_013399915.1 Illadopsis cleaveri | reverse complement strand
TTGGTTTTATATTTTTTAAAAATTTTTTTTTTTTTTTTTTTTTTTTTTTTTTTTAAACAAGTGATGGTGTTTGCTTAGACTTCCAAAACCAATGCGGTTGCTGAGTTCTACTCTGGTCAAAGCTGGATGAGGTATTTAGTCAGAACTGCTATTTCTGTATACTGGCAGTAGTTCAGGTGTTGGCATGTGCTCTACTGTCCCTGCTTGAACTGTGACCCTACCAAGAATTGCATCTTAGCATGGACTGCATCAAACTTTGTGCCTTCCTGTGAGTTGCTGGTCTGGCTATTCTAAATATAAAACTGAAACCTGTATTTGTAACTTCCCTAATTCATTTTAGGTAAGTAAAAGCTGGTTTGAGTAAATCCATTTAGTGGTATTTTTTTCTCTTTTTAAAATTTTTTCCCCCTGTGATGATATATTTACATACCTTTTTTGATGAGTTACTGCTTCCTAAATGCAAAAAGTGAAAAGATGAATATCTATGTTTAATAATTGGCTGATTAACTTGTTATTTTTTTTTTTTTTAGACTCTCATCATGGTCTTAAGTATTGATACATAGTGACTATTACCTAATTTTTGTTTAAAGTACAAAAATGAGTTTGGGAATGGTGAATTTTAACGTTGTTATTTTATGAAAAAGCAACCCATTCCATTGTTAGAGATGTATTTTGGATACTCTGGCAGCAGCTTTAGTCAGGAGCAAATATGCAGCTGAATGTGTTTTAATATAGGCCTAATACAAGGCCTGTTAGTACATCCTGAATACTTTGGCACTTTCCCAGATTTATCAGCTGGAAATCATGAGACAAATGAAAATGAGTTTATTACTATTCTGTGATAATTGCATCTTCCTTCCCTTCTTCTTGATTTCCAGCTTCAAAAGAATGCGGTTGACAGTCTGTACATTCATCTTTTGGGTTATACTTAGTTCTTCCTCAATCACATGCATTGGTTATGCTACTTATATCTATATTTTACTGAAATATCTGCTTGAAAGAGAGATGTTTGCTCTGATATAGAAGGGATAAGATAGTAGAGTTGAATTACAGGGACTGGTGGCTTGTATGTTTTGGGCTAATTATGCAGTGGTTTCATGGCAGTAAACCAGTTGACTCAAGAGGAATAGTGCTGTAAAGCTGATTATCATAAAAACATGGAGTTTAGAAAAGAATTTTAGAAGATAGGAAACGATAGAACTGGTGTAATGTAATCTCTTGTCCTTTGATTTTTATCCTTGCTTTTCAACGCAAAGTCAGAAGTGGTAAACGTTATGTTTACAGTGAATTTTTGAACAGCTTGAACTGACTGGATTTTATTTCTTTGTATATAAGAGCTTGCTCCCTTCTAGACTAAAAGGAGGCAAAAAGCACTGTGTGTGTATTCAGAGGGGTACCAACCTGTCCTTTGTGTGTGTGCTTGTATGTAGCCTTGGTGTGTAAAATGGTTGCACTGCAGGGGTGCCAGGAGAGGTGAACACAAGGTGAGTCACCTTTGTCTAATCTCCTGTGATGTTTAGAAGTTCAAGATGTTGGAGGAGCAAGGGATGCAAGATGACTTATGATTGTGGAATTAGAACTTGTGCAAAAAAGTGAAGCTTTTTAGATTCCTAAAGTATCTGTAATCTGTTCAATATATGAAGCTGGAGAAAAATTAAACAAGGAATGATTTATGAGCTTTAGTCTCAATAAAAATAATTTAAAAAAAAAGAAAATTAAAAAAGAATAGGAAACAGGATGTGGAGAAAAAGCTATGAAATAAGCAAGATAATCGAGTTGGAATAATTTGTGTGTTAGTCTAGAATAAGTCTGGATAATATTGATGCAGTAAGGTCATTGCACATGCATCACAGATCAATTTCAATTGTGAATAAATGTTAGTTCCCAAAGCACTCTTGAGAGGATTTAGTCTGAAGTTAAATTTGTGTTGTCCAAGATGAAGGTTCCATGGTTATAAAAAATACCAAATCCTTCTTGTTTTGTTAATAGAAAGAATCAGGCCCCCCTCCCATTCCCCCCATCAACCTCTGAAAGAGAAAATATACTTTGGTTATTATTATTTGGGAAGTCAAGATATAAATGTCAGTGAGCTGCTATATCCATATTGCTGGAAATGGAAATGATGGGGTGTGATTTGCTATGTGAGGAATTACTGATCTTGTCCTTCCCACAAACTGTACCTGGGCTTTGGAAGGTGCCTTTTTGCAGGGCTAGTTCTTTCCCTGGTATTAGTTGCGCCACAGAGGCACAGTTTTCTAGAAACTGGTGTTATGTTGGTATGGTGTGGTATTCCAGACTTAAATATGAGTTCTGAAGATGGTTGTATTGTTTCACAGCTCTGTGCCTTTCTCAAGTCTCCTACTACTGTTAGAAGAACAGGAATTGTTGTTTCTTTTGACTGGCAGGTAGTTGTGTTAACGGGCTGGTACTGTTATGGATATTTAATAAGGAATATATTAATGATTGATAACACTACAGTCAATGCTTTGCATTTTATAAGCGTTAAGTAAATATTCAGTATTTAGTGCTAAATATTAAGGGAAAAACATGAAGCATTGTTTTAAAACAACTTCTGTTTTAAGAGAACTTCTCAATGAGGAGAAAATTTCTGTGGGTACTCTGTCGATTGCATGATGATAATAAATGCTAAACAACATTTACTTATTTTTACCCCCAGTATCAGTTGCTTTATGCATATTTTTTAAAAAAAACCCTGCATGTAGTTAATTAAAAGTACATTGTATTTGCCCTGAGTTAGCTGTTGAATGCTCTTTGTATTAGAAATTATTAGATGCTCATCTAGTTTCATGAAATCAAACACTATAGGTATGTAGTTACTTATGGTGAGACAGATTTTTAAAAATAGAAATAAGTTTAGTTTTCATATTGCATGCATCTCAGCAAATTTGTGTTTTCTGTAATTATATAAATTGTTGAGTATTACTCATTTTTGGCTGTATGCCTCATAAAAGCATGCCTGTTCCTGTTTTTTATAATGCAAGCCAAGATGGGTAGTTTAGCAGGCAATCTCTAAGCTGACAGAATGCCAGCTTTATAGAGAAAAACACTTCAGATGCATAAGTGATGAGCAGAACAGTTTTTATAATAAGGCTGGGTAAGTTCAATGTATGGAAAATGCAAGTTTGAGATAATTGAGTAATACCTTCTTTGTAACCTTTAAAACAACCATCACTCTGTTACTGTGCAGAGAAACAGCCCTGATGTGGCATTTGTTTTTACCTGCTGTACACTTAGAGTAGCAAGCCATCTGTGACTTTTCATGGTAGATGGTTGCACTGTCTTAAAAGCTACAGAGGGAATTTGTGCAGCTCTATCTCAGCTTAAAAGCAAAAACATGGTAAGTCATGAAGTTGCTGTCTTTTTAAATAGAAAATTACATTGAAATTGGAAATACTGTGAACTGTATTCTTTTACACACTCTTCTAATAAATACATAACATTTATATTTCTTTGAGTTGCTTAAAGGCAGAGAAGAACGTTTATTTTGATAGGTTAAAATGGTCTATTTTATTTTAATGGTTTTGGTTGGGTTTTTTTTTGTGTAGCTGTCAATGTTAGGTTTTGTATGTACATGCTTTTAATATGTAACACATATACAGTAAGTGATTAGACATTGTTTTACGTGGGAAAAAAAAGTACTGTAGAAACAGAGTTATAAGATAAATGCTAGTGAAGATAAGTGGTGAGCTGGTTAGACTTTTACATTGCTTACTTGATTCTTCAGGAGAAAGATAAAGAGGAAGAAAATAAGCAAATCCTTTGTTTCTGCTTTAACAGCAACAACAAAAAAAAGTGTTGTACAGAGATATCAGATCGTATTTTTATGTAAAAAATTATTTCCTGGAGACAGTCTTATAAATCTCAAAGCCCTGTAGTATTGTCTTGTTTCTTTGCTCTGAGGTACACAGAGAAGTTGTATTGTGTGGCTTTCCTGGCATGTCCTTTTGGATTTGCCTGGCCTGCTCCATTGTTATAGCTGGGGACCTGAGTGTCCAGAGCAGCTACTGTCTGTCCAGTCTTGCTTGGTGCCATTCCTTCCACAGCAGCCAGGTCTCAGCCTCTCTGTCCTCCTCTTTTTAACTTCTCTTAAGGGTGATCCTCTGTGACCCACCCAGACACATAATTTATTAGTTTATGAACTGTAAAAGTTAAATGTCTGTGGTTTATAGGAGGTCATTCTCTCTGAATTACTGCTTTTTTCTGAATTACGACTGGTCATTTGTAGTTGCACAGGCTTGTTGTACTGAGCAGTGTAACTCCAATTCCACAGGATGACCAGCTCTTTTCCTAATACAATTCAGCTACGTTAAATAGAATATTTTACTGAGCTTCTTGAAATCAGTAAAATGACTGAAATGCTTAATGCTGAATACAGAGTTGCTTTTCTTTCTGATGTTCTTGTGATGGTTTAGAATGCTTTTTGTTGAGATAGGGGTGAAGTTGTCTCTCTTTAATGACTACTTAATTAATATGAAACCACTTCATCTTCACTGTTGTTGAGACTTTCTTTAATCTTTGTGGTATAACAGTAGAATAAATAGGAAATAATAAGTCTTGTTTCTTGCTTAAAGGGATTTTGGATTTAAATTGAAAAAATAATTATATTCTTTATATGAAGAATCTCTCACTTGTTGTTTTTCCTCTTTTAAGGATTTGGACTAATTTGGAATTTTAATATAGGAAGGCAGGGTCTGGCAAGTGTGTAAAGCACAATACTTCTTTTTATTCTGATAGTTTTATTGTTGTGTTTTCTTGCCATGTGCAACTTAAGTTTTATTTAGATGATACATCTTTTCATCCACAATCCAACCATGTATTTATGGTGTTCTGCTTTCATGAAAAGTGAACCTTTTCATCTTATATGACAGTATCTCTTTAAAGATCATATCTTTTAACATAAACAAATCAAATAGATCACCATTATTTCCTGGCTTCCACACTTATGATGGTAACTGAAGTCAGTCTGCTGTGTTCCTGTGATTTCCCTTCTGACATATATTGCTTATGTTGGGTCACTTACACTTATTGCGTTTCTCACCTCACACTCATTTGCATTGACATCTATCCATGGAAACTATTTTTTACATGGGCATGCTCACTACAAATATCAGATGCAGATTTTTATTAAGGATATTTTATTATTTAGTATTTTATTTTGAAAAGGTATTTATCAGAATCAGGTAGTTATCAGTTATCAGTCAGAGTTGGTCTCTGACTGTCACATTTGTGCCCTCAAGCAGAGGAAAAAAGGGAGATGCTTAATAATTAGGAGCTGTAATGAGAACTGCTCTGTTAACCATAGAGGAAGGCAGAATGTTCCTACCTTAAAACAAAACAATGGATGATGAATTGAAGGGAGTACCCAGGAACACTGAAACAAGTCTGTCTTGTGTTGTAAACAACTGTGCTCTTGCAAGTTTGTTTTAAGGCATCAGCAAATTAGAGTAGGAAGGGACAGGAGAACAGGGAAGCGATTTGCAGATGCTGATGTGCGGCTTCTCTGAAGAGAGATGAAGTGGAAGTAAGGCCTGGTGATAAATTAGCAGCAGTGGCTGGTTGAAAAGGCAGATTGGAGGTAAAACAGGCAGTAGGTTTGGGAAAAAGACATGCTAGGAAAATGCTTGTTTACAGTCAATGTACCTGAATGTGTAAGAACAGGCCACAGATGCATTTCCCAGTTGTGAAAGATGTTGCAATAATTTCACTTTGCATTTCACCTCTCAAGCGTATTTGGCATGGATATCAAGGATCAGGCTTTAAAAAATGTGTGTACATTAGATAAAAGTGCTTCAGCTGCTTTGAGTATTTCAGCATGAGAGAATTGCCTGCATGCAATGTTGCTGACCCTGATGTCTGTCATGACTGTAATCTGCAAAAGCCTCCAGCATATCAAAATATCAAGTGGCCTTGGCAACTGCCCTATTTATGAAGAGTAAATGTTGCATGTTTTTCTCACCTGCTGTGTAAAGGTAGTGAAGATGACAGGTGACAGGGTGCTTTAGAAAAGAGGCTGCTGAGGTAATAAGTTACTCACAACTGCATTCTTAAAGAGGAACATCTTTACCCCCCCCAAATTACAAAATACTTTGAAAGTTTAAAGAATTCTTGTGCATTTAGACAATTACGTCTTCAGCAATGACAGTCCTCTGGGAAATTGTTTTATTTCCTAGGGAATTTTCCCGTGAGGTAATATTGTTTCACAAAGCACGTTTAGGTAAACTTTTCAATGTTTTCAGTGTGGATTTAGCTGTAGGCTTTTGTGATTTAAGAGTCACATTTATGCACCTTTTTCACTTTGCTTTTAAAAACCTTTTCTACTGTTGTTTGGAAGAAACAAACAAAGTTGTATAAGCAAGAAATTTTGTTTATATAATCTGCATGAAGAAAATGATAAGGCTTTTTAAACCAATATTTTTTTTTTTAGTAAAAAAATATTGAGTTGTAAGCCTGTGTGGTTTTGTTATTACAGCTGGGTCAGTTTAAGCTTGTTTCTGACCTTAGGTTCCCTTCTTCCCTCTAACCTTTTGAGGCCTCAGAGCTCTCTCAGTTCATGGGAAGTCTGGCAGAGAGGAGAACATTGGCAGTGTTTGGACAAGCACTCTGAGTATTTCTAGACACCCAACTATCAAAAATTGTTCTTCATATAACTAGGAGGAGACAAGGTCCATTAATTTTTTGTAAATATTTTATCCTCCCCTGCGTTTTTTTTTTTCAGTTTTACTTTTTTAAGAAGAGGAAAGTTGTGAAGTTATGTTTTGCTTCAAGTGCCCTTCTGCTGGTCTTGCTTCATCTGGTGAAGTGCTGGACTATTGAAGACTGTGACTAGTGCTTAGAAAAAGTTTTAAACCATTAAGGAGTTGCTATTTACAGCCATTTTGCTGGAGAGTTTACCTTTTTCAAAATCCATCTTGAAAAGCTTGTGTTCATGTTGCGAAAAGAGCACCTTCTGTATAATATGCCAAGAGCTGCAACTGATTTAAAACAAAGATTTATAAAGTCCAACAAGGTCTATTCTAAATAGGCTCTGAGTGTAAGTAAAGCATTTCAGGCACATCAGAGGTGAAAATTCTGTCCCATCATCATGTATCTAGAAGCTGAGGGACTTGCAACTAATGATCAGGCCTTCTGTAAAAGAGAATGCAAAGGAGTAATTGCTGGTGTTTTTCCTTGTGTCCAGGACAGCATTTTTGCACAGCATTTACAGTCTGAGGACTACTAGCTGGGAAAATAACAGAACATACACAGAGCATACAGTGATCCTTGTCGTTAGGCCATTGTTTTTTCATGTGTTTTGTGGCACCAGTAATCAGATCTCAGTCAATTGTGATTTGTGACTGGTACTTTGCAAATGAATTGCATTAAACATCTTGATGGTGATGTGGTTAATCATTTATCATTCTTACAGGTTTAATTTTGAGATTGTTTTGGAGAAGGGTTTTTTGCCTTTTTTTTAATTTTATTTTTATTTTTTTTATTGCTTGGCACAGAGATTGTGGTCCTTGCTGTGGCCTCTTTTTGTAGTACTTGCTTCTTCCAATTAAAAGAAACTGTTCTTTGTTCTGGTTAACACCGTGAACTGTCCCATTTTGTTGGTTATTGTTGTTTCTGTTGTCCCTCCATTCTTATCTTCAGTTTCCAGATTGTTCTGAATTGTGGCTGTGACTCTGATATTTTTCCACTTCGAAGGTGTGCTCTTTATTTATTTGGCAGTTTTAATTGTAGGATCCATGATGTTCAGTTCTTCACACGGAAGGGACTTTAATTTGCCTAGTACAGGAACAGAAGGCAATTGTCCTGTGAAGTGACTTTGTTCCTTGACTCTAAATGCATCTCAGATTGTGTATTTCATTATCCTGATAGCATCCTAGACAAGGATGAAGTATTGTCTCTGGAGATACTTTCTATGTTAGAAGCCAAAAAGACACTGCAGTGTGTGCATGCCTGCATATTAGAAAACTGGGGTTCTCAAAAATACTATCTTGAGACTTCTGCTGTTGCCTTTTTTTAATATATGTGTAATGCAGCATTTTATTTTTAAATGAAAAATGTTTCTTGGTGTAAGTTCTCAGCTAAACTATATGTGATGCCCATGACTAGGGATGAAAGCTAACTTAATTTTCTAGCATCTGATTTTCCCTGCTGTTTGATGATAAAATATTTAAAGACTTGTAATGGTTTGGATGACGATGATATGTGATTCTATTATTGTTCTGCATTTTATATGCGTACATGTGCATATGTGTGTTAGAATATTTGAATTTTAAGGGTGATGGGCGATGAAGTTGGAAATAGTACCTACAAATTTCTTCTTCTGTTTAAGTGTGAATTACCTATTCAAGCATGCACAAAAAAAGTACAATTAATTGTTGTCTCTTGTGTTTAGGATTGGTGATGATGGTTTTATTTGTGCATTCTTTTGCTTACCTACTCCTTAGTATTAAAACTTATGTTCTAGGAAAGGGAAAAACACTGCAACAAAAAGGGATGAAATCCCTAGAAATAATTGTAAATATTGTTTCCTTTTGTAGCTGGATGTGACCAGGTTTTCTTAGGACTTCAGTGAGAGTTTAGTGAAAATAAATTGTTTAGTTAAAATAAATGCTGGGTGGGATTAAGGGATGATTTTCATCAAGTTTCAGATTTATGTTGCATTTTAAACATTTCTCCTTTTGGTTCAATTTAATAATCCATGACATAGAAGTTCTTAGAGCTGTTTTGCAGGACTAAGTTATGGGGTATCTTTTAATGAAAAACCATGAGGGAACTCAAAGCTTGTCATCTGCAGGATGAGGTACTAGCATTTTAAATTAGGTTTTGATTTGAGCATGTGCTGGAGAAAACTCTTTCTAAATACAGCAGATGATGTATTTAAAAAGAATTTCCGAAGAGTTGCAGTACTGTTTGAAGCCTAATTTGACCAACCTTGCTATTCAGTTTGTGAACTCCATGAGACAACTTTACTTCATTTTTGTTGCTCTTTGCAATGAGAATCTAATGGGATAATCCAAGATAAATAATGAAGAATTGCACTGTAAAGTTAGATAATTAAAGAGGCAATAAAACTTTGAAAAACCTTGAAGTGTGAGCCGTTTGCTACTTTTACCATATGTCAGAAGTTCTAGTAGACCAATTCCTACAGTTAATATGGAAACAGAATCAATGCTGCAGTGAGTCTTTGAGCAGAAGTATTAGTTCTGTGAAAGCAGGACATCTAGTATTCAGTAAATATAAAGAATTTTACATCTTGGTCAGTTTTCTTGAGGATCAATTAAAACTCTTGCAAACCAAGTTTAGCCATATCTTCATGTAAATCTGTCTTGTATAAGTCTGGAACCTGTTTTGAGGGGTAGAGAAGCAGCTGAAATGATGTAACTTGTCTGAACTGAGCAAGCTGTCAGATCCATCCAGACATGTTCTTTATGTGATAGTTCGCCCTTCTTCATGGCTCAAGTGTAATTTGTTTCAGAGGACCTTATTGCATTTTGTAATATATAAATAGAACCATTTTGTCATACAGTTGATTTAAAAATAGGACTGTCCAGGAGGAAAGGCAGAACAGATGAATGCTCTTCTGCTGTAGGATGAAATTATTGGAAATGTTGGATCCATTAAAAATTTAGTTTCTTCACTAGTTCTCCAGTATTTTAAGTCTGAGCTTCATCCTGCACTGTCAGTATTTCTTATGAGATGGACTACTCCTCGTTAGTCCTTTGGGAATATTTATAGGTATTCAAAGACTGAAATTGGAATTTGATCACTTCCAGTCCTGTATTTGGTGCTTTGTGGAAACCACTGGGAATACTCATAGTAATCTGAATGAAATTTTTACCACAGTTGCTACTCTCCAACTCCCCTTGCTCCTTTGCCATCAAGGGGATAACTCTGGCATCCTTAACCAATCTTTTTTCCCTAGCGAGGTGGATCACACATCACAAATAGTATGTCTGTAAAAACAAATTGAAGGAAAGTAAAAGCTGCTCCCCTTGGTTATGCTGTTGCAAATAAAGGTGATTCTTCTGAGGCAATTATTTTAGAGTACATCCTAAAAAAGGGATGGTAAACTTTTGTTATTTTTCTGACTTTTTCCATCTTTTTCTTCCTTTGACTCTCTGATACACAGAGGCAAGTAAAAGAGCAAAATATGCTTGATGGAACACAGGCTAATGCAGAATGGGAGAAAATACCTGAAGAGATTGTGTTCCTGTGCAGTATATGACACACACAGTTAGCAGGACTAGGTGGGCAACTGACTTGGGGTTTTACACAGGTTTCCCCACCAGATTTCCACTATGCAGTTTGGGGAGTCAGAACTGAGGTGCTCTTGAGCAGCTTTTATTCACTTTGCATCCCATTGTACTGATAAGGTACAATGGGGTGCAAAAATGAGCTTTCCTAATTTTGCCATACTGTTGTCAAAAGACTTTGCCATTTCTAAAGGTGTCACTGAATAGGATGTAGGGAAGATATTGTGATAACTGTAACTTTCTTCTTGAGCTTCCCCTTATCAATTTTTGCTTTTGGTTCGAAAACTGATTTTAACTTGCAAACTGCAAGCCAAGCTCAGAACCTGAAAAAAATAATGGATGTCTTAAATCCCAGTGATATATCCTCTGTTAAAAATTGAAGTAAATTCTGCTGTATTAAAAAACAACAACAACAACAACAACAACAACAAAAAACATACTGCACATAGCCTACCTATCCATAACTATTGTCTGCAGTGACTTTTCTGACTTACAGATGTTTCAAGACATGCAGAAATGGGGCATGAATTGGGATGTTGTCAGGAAACGGCAAATAACACTGCCTCCTGTAGTGGTTTTAAGCATGTAAGAATGTCTAAACAAGAAAAGATTCTTGATGCTGAGTTTATTAACCTCCCACTTGATGACTTGTCTTATCCTCTCCATTTCAGTATTAGATTTGATTTCCTTCAGTTACTGAATCATGATTTCCTCCTCTTCTCTGCCTTAATTCCTGCCTCTCAAGTGGGCTCTGCTTTTGTGTTTACAGACTATGCAGAACTTTCCCACTAATGCTCTAGATGAAAATGAGCTGTTTTCTTAACTACCTGATAAAAAACCAGATTATCCTAACACTTTGCAAAAAAGGAAGGCAGCCTGTATACCTAAAACTTGTGTACCAAGAAGTGTTTATTGGATTCTTTCATTCTTAGTCTTTTTCTGAGCTGAGCTGCTCTTCAGTGGATAGGAGGACAAGGAATTACTGAGCTACAGGAGGGCAGGTTCTGCTTTGTGTTTCGTGCCTATAAGCTGCATTCTAACAGCTGCATATCACCAGCCTGCCGTAACAAGATGTGCAAAATAAAGTGAAAAAAGAGTGCTCATCTTTTGTTTTCCCTGATGTTTGGTCTCTGCCTCGAGAACTGCCCTGTGCTGCATCCCAAATAACTTTGACTGATTGTTTGCTCTACAAACTTGGAGACTTTAGCCGTGAAGTACGAGGCCCATAGGTGTTCTGGGGAACAGCATGTTCCAACAAGGAAATAGAAAAACCTTTCCCATTTTTTTCCCAGTATTTCCCAGTAGTAGCACATGAAGCAATGCAAAAGATCTGTTTCTGGGTAGAGAAAATTTTCTTCAAATGCTGCATCTGAACCGTGACTTTAAGAGGTTTTTTTTGGGAATGAGGAGGGACTGTAACATAGGTTAAAAGTGTATAAAGAAGAATGCTTTTCTGAATTTGGAGTCTAATTTTGGGCAAGGGACCCTGGGAAGGTGTATTTGATCTCTCGAAGACTTAAGTTCTCTAGATGTAACACCACTTAGACTATGACTTGAATCTTACTAGAGGAAATATCTGAAAATAACTCTTTGCATAGAAATGTGTGGACACAAACAAAAGCAAAAGGCATCTTTTAGCTTTATTTTGATTGGTAGTGGAGGGTAACAATAAACTGGTTTTAGTTTCTTTT
The DNA here is from genome assembly GCA_013399915.1 of Illadopsis cleaveri. Classification (NCBI taxonomy): domain Eukaryota; kingdom Metazoa; phylum Chordata; class Aves; order Passeriformes; family Timaliidae; genus Illadopsis; species Illadopsis cleaveri. The sequence goes on along the minus strand of VXBB01007311.1, from coordinate 46,081 downwards.
CCACCACCAAAAAAGGAGAGGGGGGAAAAGAAATTAATAGAAGTGAAGGTGAAGGTGTATTGCTTTCTTTTTTTTTTTTTTTTTAATAGATTGATTTTGGTGAAGAAAAGACTCTTCTATTAACAGCAAAATGTAGTCTTCAGACCAGTTCAAACAGTTGCATAATTTTAAGCTGATTAAGACAGAGCAGAGCAAAGAAGCTTCTACCAGAGTATCTGCTGAGTGCCCTGCTAGGATGCACACGTTTTCAGTAAGTCAGGGTTGCATATTTGAAAGTAAATGTTCCCTTTGCATTAAATCCTTTCTTATGGCTAAAAGGAGGAAGTTGTTTAAATTAGAATTGTGTTTAACTGGAGTCTTCACTATTGCTCAGAGTTGCTGAGAGAGAGAACTAGAGGGGTCTCCTGGACGTGTAAAATGATGTGCACTTCTGGGCCAGCACTGACTGCGTGGTGTCATGATGGCAGAACGTCTCCTACATGCTTACACATTTTTGTTCAGTTTTGTCTCATCTGTGATGATGGTATATAATACAATTTTTTTCAAAATGTTATGTATTTTTAAAATCCTATTACTTTAAGGTTAGACTGTTTAAATCCCATTTTAACATTGTGTTTATATGGGAAAATTTAGTATACCCTTCTGTGTGGTCTGATTTTCATTTGTGATCTCTGTGTATCAATACTGCCTCCAGCATGAAGTAATGTGAGAGCCAAATTAATTTGTTTTGAAGAAATTCAGACCTTGGGGTAGAAAGTGAGGGAATAAGTTGTGTGGTGGGTAAAAGCCCTGACAATTCCAGCATGGGCATCAGCTATATATATTTAGTCTGTGGTGGAGTTTGAAGCTTTTCTGAGTCAAAGTGTGATTATCTCACAAATTTATCTGCAGTGCAGCTTCTCTTTGCTTTGTTGCATTGTTTCAAGTTATCTTACCTTTGAAAGATGATGAGAACTTTGGAATATGGCAACTTTTTCCAGCAGTATTGTTTGTATTTCTGAAGGGAGTCCCAGTCTTAAAATCGGGATTTCCATATGAAGTTGGGTGTGTCTTTGATGTTTCTTCTGCTTGTTTGTACTATTCATTTCCTGCAGTTTTTCTAGGAAAGTTGTAGTGTCTTGCTCTGATGCAGGTGTTCTAAATCAAAGACCTCTTTCCTCATATATAATTACAAGAGATCAGAAACAACGGAATCATACAAATCCTTGCAGATAAATTTAAACAGGACCTGCGTCCTATTGTTCTGGCCTTGTAAGCAAAATCTTTGTTTCACAATTCAAGTTCTTGGCCATTCCTAATGGTCTTTCCAATAGGAGTTTCCTGTTAATTGGTGAGATTACTTCAGTTAGTTGGATATGTATTACTGATTCATATTTTAAGCTGTATTTTAACATCAGAATTGTAAGTGTTGCTTGGTGAATTGGCAAAGATAATGACAGACAATACCTGATACTGAAGTTAACACTGCATTTTAATAAATGTGCCTCAGGACAATGTGCCTGTGCCTCTGCATACTTTCCTGTGTAAGTTCTCCCAAAGCTTGAGTACCAAAACACCAGATCAACCCCAGCACCAACTACTGAAATCTCCTGCTCTCTTTCGTGTTATGTTTTTGTATGAAAATGAAATCTCAAAGTTGAAATACAGGAACCAAAATCAGATCCAGGTATTCTTTCTGAGCTGCCTCTGGTGAATGTGGAATCCTGTACTTCATGCTCTACTTCATGTGGCTGTAATAATTTAATTGAACGTAAGTATAGATTCTGTGGATTGGAGATACAGGAGGAGGGAGAGCTGTGAAAGGAAGTTCACTGTGGGCACAGTACAGGGCAATTCTGGGATCTGTTGCCTACTTTTTTTAAGCCTAGGGCACAGCAGGGTATAAAAGGCATTTGTTTTCAACAATGGCTTATGACGAATTAGGCATTGTAATCAAAGTCTTGACAGGGATCGTACTTGTATATTAAAACTTTTCTTCCTTAATCTTGTTAGTACCGAACACAAGAAAAAAAAATCTGTTGAGGAACTTGGAAATTATTGCGTGTGTCCTCCCTGGGATGGTGCCCAGGACTGAAATGTTTATCTCTCTCTATTTTCTTAGCCTGAGGCATTTGTGATTGCTTCAGCACGGTGAGCAGCCATGGAGATGGGAGTTTGTGTGCATGTTGGGTGGCAAAGGGAGGGATAGGCTGCTAGAAGAATGCCAAAGCACTGCATGCTTCCACTGCTGATGGGGAAAACATTTGGCCCTAGGTAAGGATATTTCAGACAAGGCTTGGAATATGTCCACATCACAACGACCATATTCTTGTGATCTCTACAGTCACCTAAATAAATGAACCCTAAACTCCACAGCATTCAACTTCATGCTGAAGGGAGAGTAGAAGAGCTAGGAATCTTGCTGGGGGAAGCAGGGAGCATCTATCACTTTGGGATTTATGGTACCAGATAGACTCTGCTATTCTGTATTCTGGCTCGGTGATGGATATGTTAAGTTTTGTCTTTCTCTCATGCATGCTGAGATGGAAGAAGGGAAAGCATCCATCACTGAAGGAGAACAATCAAAGCCAGAAAAAAAAAAAGACACAGAATATGAAAGCACCATAGACAAAGAAACTGTTGTTTCCTCTCTCTCTCATATCATAAATGATTTCAGTACATTTGCGCTGGGAGCTTAAACTGTATAAACTTTGTTGATGAGTTGTACCAACCAATGTACACACACAATCCCTTCACCACACCAACCCCTCTTCCTGTAAGGTTTAAGAAATCTCCCTCCATTTGGAAAAGCAGATTTCAAGTCAATTTTTTTTCCTGACACATAACAAATAAAATTTATAGGCTTACCTAGGATTTAATATGATCTCCTGTATTTAAAATGGAATGGATATGATTTCTTTAACTCATATTGGAACACTTAGACTAACAAAGTGGATAAGTCAGCTTTTGGAATAAACCGACATGTGTAAAAACTGGCAGAGTTTTTAAACACTGTACATTGTAATTGCATTTTGTTGGGGTATTATTACTTCAGCTGCACAATTATGGGAGCCTGCTGCATATTAGCAGACACTTCTCCAATAACCTCAGGCTATATGCACTGAGTTGGATTTTCCTCTTCAGACTATCATCTTGGATTCTCCCAGACTACATTCCACTGCTTTTTTTTCTTTTCTTTCTCTGTAGCAGTGCATGCTGTAAGCAATAGTGAGTGTAATACTTTCCACATTGTTAGGCAGTGAACATTATCAGCAGCTGCAATATTCAGGATTAGCCTTTTTGTTATTATTTGGCATCTGCAGTACCTACATGAATCTGTTGAGTCCTGTTTGTCCAGAAGGCAGCTGGGCTCTCTGACTGAGAGAACACAACCATAAAGGTTTCCTGTAATTATCACTATCCTCAGGAGTTCAGTCCTATCTGGAACTGTGGTGTTTCCAGTGCAGTTCACTGAGATATATAAAAACTTGCATTTTATTTAAAGAACATGGATTCTATTGAAAGCCATCTTCAAATTTTATAATGGTGAAATGGGGTCAGATCAATGTTCTCAAAGATACACCACAAATCAGTTCCTGAGTGAGAACTATAATCCAGGTCTCATAACCCCAAGCTTCATCCTTGGTCCGCTAGCAAGCAGATGTCTCTCAATTATGCTACAGAAAACGTATCAGCTGGTATCCTGCAGTACAGCAAATGTATTTCAGAATAGTCAATAAAATTTAGGACTTCACTGGAGCTTGTGGACTTTTTTTTTTCTCTAGGAGGTGTCTATCGTCGAAGCTTCATTTGAATTTTTTAAAACTGAAATGAAAAGGTTCACTGGCTTTTGCTAAAGGTCAGAGAAAACAATATTTTTATGGTTACATATTTAAAGGTACATTTGCTAAGGACTGATCTTCCACAATACCTGTAGTTTTGGATTTACCTTTCTTAGCTTACTTGCCACCTTTGGAAAATAAAGGAGCCATGTACTGGTTAATGAAAAAAAGGAAGCAACTGTTTCATGCAGACTAAATTACAGAGTATTCACTTTTGCTTGTTTTTTCCCAAATTTTCATAGATTTTGGAAAACATGATAGTCAATGAAATATAAGATTTACATGCTCACATCAGCTACCAGCATGTCACTTAAATCAGAGAATCAGTTAAGACATGAAATTACTTGGAAGAATTCCAGGAAAGGAATGACATTTTGTTCCAAGAATAGTTGTACTCCTGTCAAGGTGGGTGGAGTGATGGTGAGACTATTCATCATACAGGTGAAAATAGTAGAAGAGGCGAAACAGTACGGTGTTGCGTATTGAAGAAGAAAGGAGATTTCTTCAGAAGATCATTGCATGGTATCCTTCTGCAATATTAAAATGCATATGCACACACACACACACACAAAACCAAATCAAAATGAAGAAAAAACCCCAAACCAAACATAATATACCTGTTGAGTTTCATCTTAAGGATACCCAAAAATGCTGGAAACATTTATTTTTATCTAAGTCTTGTAGAGATACACACATATGCTACAGTGTTCAGTAATTCTTTTCTTTGACTTGCATTATGAAGTTGCTTTCTCTAGTCATGACACTCTTGGCCTTTTGTGTCCTCAGGACCAACACCATTTGGCTGAAAGGTACTAAAAGGTGTTACTCTTGTCAGTATTCTTGTCATCCTGGAACTGGAAAAGTCTGCCTTGATCATCAAACTGGTGAAATTCAGGTTCAGAAAACCATGTAAAAATTTGGAGACATGTAGGCAGTAAATACCAGTGGCAACTGAGCACTTGAAATGTCCTGTAGACTTCAGTAGAACACCAGACAAGCACAAGGATAAATGGTGTCACACTAAAAAATAAAGATTTTGAGATGTTTTGCTGTCAAACTCAAGGAGATCAGAGTTGTATCAGAACTGATTTATTTTAAATAGAATTACTCAGTTGTGTAATTTGCAGAAAGTTGGATAAAGGCCATGTTTTTCCTGCTCTTTGAAGTCTTCATGAAAAACATGACTTCAGTGGGAGCAAGACCACAATAATTTCTCTTTTATTACTGTTTTTCTCCATCTCTACCATTTTAAACAAGGTAATACTGTTTGTTCTTTCAGCAGTCTTAATAATGTATTATACTTAAAAAATTATTATTTTGGGATCATGGTGGTGTTTTTGGAAGAACTAAGTGCTGCTGCTCTTAGACTGTAAATCTGTGGTGGTTAGTTAAAAGGCTAAATGAACATTAACACTTTGACCTCAATGGAGTTAAAGCAAGTAGCAGGGCAAGTTCAGTGGCTTTAAATGAGTTGTTATTATTAGTCAAATCCCTGCAAAACCAGATAAATGTTATGTCATTCTGTTTTGTAATTTTCATCCAGAGAACTCTGGCTGACTGGTGACTTCACATATTCTGGTCTATGCTTTCCTCCTAGCAATATGTTTCCTGGCCTGGCACTCCAGTCTCTGCATTTGTTCTGTTTTGGCCTAAAGGAGTCTGTTCTGATTATTTTGACTTTACCGTGCCTATGGAGTCAGCCTGACAAACTCAGGATGAGTCAGATCTACTGCGTACGTGATTTGCATGCACCCGTGTGTGTGTGCACATGTCCACAGTTGTTCATGCGTGGGAGCCTGTGTTCAGCAAGGTGGGAACAGAGCTAGAACTTAAGACAGTCCTGTTTTGATTGGATGATCCTGTTTTGATTGAATGTAATTTCTGAGTTGAACCAGAAGACACATGTGTCAGGACCTGGAAGTTTTCTAGCCCTGCACGTGAAGCAGGAGTGGGCGTAGCACTCTGTACTTCTGCTCTGCAGTGTGTGTCTGCAGGTGTCTGTCTGTCTGTCTGTTTGGGATGCATTTGTATGGACTAGTTCTGTGTTCTCAAGCAGTGGTGGCTGGGACATGTTCAAGGATTTTATTGATTTTTTCATTTGTTCTGCTTTTTCACCCTAAAAATCCCCACATTTATTTTATTTTGATTTTATTCTGCCCAATACTGTGATTTGGAGAGCATATAAACAAAATGCAGATTTATAAGAAGGCTATTTGTATTTCTTTCATGTTTCTTAAGCCTAGATTCGGCTCAATAATTGCTATCTTTCCATGTGCGTTCTTTAGTCAAGCAAATAAGCTGAATTTAATGAGATCTTTTTCCTTATGCAAGGACCTCTTCAGCATGAAGAGAGAAAGATAAGTAGTAATATTTGCTAGCATATATCATAAGGAGAAATGTATTTGTAGAAGAAACACAAGGTAGTGGATTGCAATTGTAACCATTCATCCTTGATTGATTCCTGAAAGTAGGATATATTTGCATAATGCAGGCATGTTTTGGAGGAGTAGAAGAGGAAGGAGCATATTTTTTTCTTTTCACTGTTACTCTTGTTTTCCTCTCCCTTTCTCAGTTTTGATACATTTTTAGTTTTGACAAGATTTTTGCTCTTGCCAGATATCAAAAAAAGCAAAAAACTGTGATCAGCAATATTTTAAGCAGTACGTGAAGTTTAGTTGTATTTGTTCAGTTCTCCTGTGCATAGATGGTGAGAACACTGAAGTGCAGAAAAGCCCTGTCTACCTGGTGTCCCTAACGCTTCTACTTTAGCTCCACTGGCATCATCCACAGTCACTTGGAGCAGCTTCTTTAACTCAGGTTGTCAGCTTTGTGGAGTAAAAAGCCAAGGCTGGCTGGTGAAATGTTGTGGAGCTGGCGTGTTCTTATCCCACTCGGTGTCCTTTTTCGTCTTGTGAGGTGAGCAGGGGTTGTCATTAGGAGTTATGTGAAGATCCTGAGTGTCTGGGCAGAGTCCCAGCTGAGTGAGGATGAGGTGGGGTTCTGCTGTGGCACGCTGCCTGAGCAGTGCCATACAGCCACAGCAGAAGTGGGAAGCCTTGGTGTGCAGACTAGCCATGGTGTCTAGGCATGCTGTGGTTGTTTCTTTGCTCAGTTCAGTGTGTAGCCAAGTATCTTTTCAAGCATAGTAGACAGATGTGAGCACAGTGCCTGCGCCTGTGTAAGAGCAGAGGTGTGGTGACTGCCCCCACCAGACTCAATCACACTACTTGGTCATACCAGTGACTTTAGCACCGTGCCCTGTCAGCAGCAAGAATCAGCACTCCCATGTGTTTAGCTTTCAATCTTGTGAATATTTCTTGAAAACCTCCACTAGCATATGCCTATGTCTGTTTTTATCCATTTGCAGATGTCCTCTTGCTGCCCCATTCTTTTAAATTAGTGGGCTTCTGGGAAATAAAGTGTACCATGGCTCTTGTGTACTGGTGTTTGTCAGAGTAGGTACAAACAGCTGTTTGGAAAGTGAGTTTGTCTGTTGTTTTTCCAGTTTCATAGAAGTTTTTGTGTTACACTGAAACTGATCATCCGTTCCAGAAATCGTTTTGAAAGGAAAGAGTGGGAGACAGAGGCATGAAGCAAAGCCACTCTAGCCTTTTTGCTTTAGCAACTGATGCTAAACAAAAGCAAAAGTAAACTAAAACATGATTGCATACCTTCCAGTAAAATAATTGATGTGTTTTTTTTGTAGTTAGACTTCTAATTTTGGTTGCTTTATTTACAGTTTCTGTGAGACTGGTTTGGTGTGGGCTGTGTAGACTGAGTTAGCCTAATTTTAGCTTAAATTAGTGAATACTCAGGGTAGTTTCTGGTGTTATCCTACCCGCAGCATGTACTGTATTGTGCTTAATGAGAGTGCCACCGAAGTTATAGGAGCAGCAAAGTTACCATATGAAGAAATTAAGGGCAGCAAGACATGAATCTATAGAACTCTAACTTTTACGTGTTACTTTTTGTGTGCATGAATGTTTTCCCTAAATCAATAAGATGAATTCATACTCTGCTTTCCAGTCTCGTTTAGGTAATTATTAAGATTAGAATAAAAGTAAACTTGCTTAAGCTTTTATTTTGATTGAATACAATCTGATATGTTTATGTAGAAATAAGAATTGGGAAGAGAGTGGTGGGGGGACGGTGGGCAGGTTCAAGTGCTTATAGAAAACACTACTACTGTTAGGCTTGTTTAGGAAAATGGAGGTATACAGCCTTCTTTGTAATGTTTCAAAGTCTAATAATTCAGCTGCTCACTCTGGTGTAGTGAGTGCATACATAAATCACTTGCACACTGCATCTTGGAGATGGGTTGCTTGTAGTTGTAGAACTTACTGCATGGTAACAGTTATAATTAATTACTTGACAGACTGAATGTCTCAGAGTAGTTTGTCATCAACATGCTCTTGTGACGGGTAGTTTGAGTGCTGAGGAGTTGGAGTATTCTCTGGTACATAGTATTATAAAAAGTAGAATTTGGTCCTCTTCCAAGTTTTAAATTTGTCCTTGCCTTTCTGAAAAGTGGGAAGCAAGGAAAAGGTGATGCAATATCTTGTCAAAAATATAAGCTTCTCCTACCACCTTGGACTATGAGATTGAAAGTGACTTTCTGTCCTTTAGCTTTGGTTGATCCCTATGCCTTGGGATGTGCTTTGGCAACTTCTGCGGCAGAGTTTGGCATCACTGAATTTCATGGAGGGGTGTGTATATGTGCACATATGATGTAAATGATATAAATTCTTAATTTAGGAGAATATATGTAAATTATAATCTGAAGTGCTTGATGATAGGGAAAATGGAATTCTTGAGAAATTTTGATGTGGTAAACATAGATATGAATCTTTGTTGGCCAACCTGGAGAGTTCTTCTTGTTCGTATGATGTTTCCAAATGTTTCTATGCTTATGCATTTGGCAGATTTCCTGAGACTTTCATAGGTCAGGAAAGCACTCAAAAAAAATCACGAACACTTCCAGTCATCTAGTACGGTCATTTCATATAAGTGAGTAAGCAGAGTGGAACAATGGCTCCTTTTTTGCCTCATGTCTCTGTTTAGGTTCAAGGGTGAACTGTTGATTGCTGGTGTATTTGTTCTGTTCTGTAGACTTTCCCAATCTAGGAAACGAATGCTTAAATTGGACAGAGTACTACTGTTTTTTTCTTGTGAAGTGCTTTTTTCTTGAGGTGTTGAGAGCAGGAAACTGCTATGTGATTCCTGTCTTGCTGTTTCAAGTAGAGGTAGCACTTGATCAATTAGCAGTACTTTTTGTTTCAATAAATAAAAAGCAAGATAATTTTTTTAATATTTATGTTGTGTTTGTCATTCCTACAGGATGGGTTAATGTCTTGAAATGTGCTTAGTGGTGCATCTCTTTCTTGAAAATGCCTTTTGTATTGTTTTGAGATATTAGAGAGTAACTACATTTTTCTCTTGAACTTTTTGTTTTATGGAAAGGTGAAAGAATACTGAAGTTTTAGCCATCTGAATTTTGTCATGGATTTTACTCAGGGACAGATTTAAGTCCATGTGTTAGGCATATTTAATTTTAGTGGTGTTAAGGCACCAAGGCAAAATTTTATAGTAAGGATTTTTCTCAAATTCATATCTCATGGATTTTGATAATTCTGCAACAAGTATTCCTCCCCTGATTCTCATCCCAAGCTGCCTGGTATTTTAAAGAATGTTTTTGATGTTTTTTTTTTTGTCCTTCTCTTTCCATTTGATTCTCATTCACACTGTGTAGTTAAAGTGCCTTACATTTCTAATTTATTGACTTGAGAAACTTGTTTTATGTTTGCAATAAATGAGAATTGCTGATTAGCTGTCTCCTCAATACCTATTATCTCTCTTCTGTGTTTCCTTAACTCCTAGGAGCCTCCAAGGCAGACTCAGGACCCCACTTTGGCTCTGCACAAACACTGAACAGAGGCAGTACATGGTTACAGAGGGATGGTGACTAAAAGGTGGGTAAGAGACTGTATTTTGTTCAGTCAGTAGGTGATGATGTCATGGAGAGATTGCAAGATGATGTCTGGAAAAAAGACTTGTGACTATGTAGACCATTACAGTTGTTCTGCCTTTCTCTTTTCCCTAAGCTAAGGGAATTCAACTAGTGGAAATGGGAGGAATGAAAGAGGAAGAACCTGCAATTCTCCTCTCTTCTTACCTCTCTTAAATTATGCTCAACTTCAAAAAGGGAAACTATGTAAAAATGGGGATGTTTGTTTGTAGTGACACTGAAAGGGTAACTGTAAGAGTAACATGTTTGTAAGTGACTATTTCAGGATGCTGTTTTGGAGGCTCCACACAAATGCTTACCATCAGTCTAAAAACCTCTTAGGAAAAGGAAGCCTGTATAGCTAAATGACAAGGTAGAGGAGACTATAAAAGCAAGAGGACATCTTAAAAAAGCTATGTCTGTTTTCAAAGAAGGAAGTAAGACCAAAATATTCCCCTATCAGGCTAAACAGAAAGTTAATAAATGCTTTTTTCAACCACACCAAGAGCAGGAGGCCAGCTGGAGACTCTGTGTGGCCTGTGTATAATGATGCTATGACAGGAATGATCTGAGATAAAGCCGTGGCAGAAAACTGAGTAATTCTTGTGTGTATGTGCTCACCACTGAAAAGTGTGGGGTGGTTCCTGTTTTGGAAACCTTCTTATGGGAGTTTTAGGAGGTTGCCTTTCTGGAACAAATTTCATGTTTTCAATTTAACAGGTCCAGATGTACTTTACCCGGTTGTTTTAGGAATGGTAGAGTGAAATCGACCAGTTACTGATTGTGGCATGCAGCCTCTTGCTTTTAAGTGTCTCACCAGTTGAGTACCTGAAGATGTCTAATTTCATACGATATTCCAGGAAGCAATCATGTGGACTCAGGGAGTCTAAAAACCAATGAGCCTCTTGTTTAAACTGAGTGGATTAATTAAAAATTAGATTAGTATCTGTTTTAGAAAGAACATTGAGTATTACGGTGGAGATACTGAGAAAGGATTGGTTTCTGTGAATAAAAGCCTGATTTGGAGCATGTTTAAGACCTAGTGAACTGGTTAATATTAGCTTCAACTACTTGAAGAATGTTTACAAAGATGATGGTGCCAATGTTCCTAGTTGTGGCAAAACAATAACAGGAGGTTAATGTACACAGATTGCAAATTGAAATGTCCTGATTGGACACTGTAGGTAAATCTTTTTCTGTAGGAGTGTAGTGCTGCACTAAATGAAACATGAGTGTGTGGTGGGGGTGGCACCTTCTCCCAGTGGAACTTTCAAGTCTTAGTTGGACAGTGCTGTGGCTGACCTGATCTTCTGTGGCTTTTAAAGGCTAGCCAGACTGTCCGACTGCAAGACTCCCAGAGATCTTATCTAGCTGGAATCTTTGTCATTTGAAGCCAAATCATAGAAATGGCCTGTGGTCTTTGAAGAAGACAACTGGCATGCAGGTGAAAGACATCATTGTTCTGCTTAAATGATGAGAATTTATTTTGTATTCAAAGTTCTCTTGAAATTTTTTTAAAGGAGCTAAACAAGCGCAAGTTAAGGAGGGCTGCCAAGTGTGTAAATAATTGTTTAAATGGTAAGGAAAAAACTTCCAGAGAAAAGTGTGCTGGGAATCACCAGTGGATTTCTATAGATATCTCTGTGAGTGCCCTGGGGTATTTTTATATTCGTAAGTGACTTGAGACAGAGTGTGGTTTCAGAAACAAGATTGTTTCTGAAACTTAAGTTTTTCAGGACAAAAGAAGGTAAATTAAAGGGGGCAGACTGAAACAAATGCAAAAGAACCGTGTAAAACCAAGTGACCATTAAAATGATGGAAGAAATTCAGGATCAGCAATGTTAAAATATTTTGAGTTAGCTTGAGGTTGTGGGACAATAAGCAGGAATTTATTGAAAAAAATCAGCTATATGCTTTAGTAGCAATTAGGAAGCAAAATTATATCAGGAATTGCTCTGAAAGAAGAGAAATCAAAATATTAGACCACTTTCTAAATCTGTTAAGGGATTTGTGTCTTAAAGACGGTGTGCTGTCCTGGTCTCCTCATCTCAGAATAAGTGGAGTAGAACAGGAAAAGTTTCAGAGAAAGGCAACAAAAATGAAGAAGTGCAGCAGGATGCAGAAGACATCCATGGAGCAGCATCCATGCAAGAGAAACTAAGTAGATTAGAGTTTCCAGAATGGAAAAGAGGGAATGGCCAGATGCTAATGCTAGATGTTTATAGAATTATAGGAGCTGTGAGGTGTCTGGATGGGAAATGAATACTCAGTGCCACCTAATTTTGTATTAGAAGAGAGGTGAGGTGAAGCAGGCAGGGAACAGTTTTAAAGCTTGGAAAAGAAGTGTTTGTTTTGGTTTGTTTTTTTTGCATAGTGTGTAAGTCAGTTCTGAAGTTCCTTGCCACAGCATGCTGTGTGTGCTGCATTGGTATAAAGAGCTTCTGAAAAAATTTGGAAAAGAAAGTGGGGAAAAAAAAAAGAAAAAAAAAGTTGATAAACAAAGGTTTAAGAAAGTTACTGAGCTGCAAATTATGGAAAGTATGAAGTGTTTTGGGGAGAGTAGAAGAGAATTTTTGTATGTGGTTGCTCTAAACATCTGCTCTTAGCTGCTTCTGAAGACAGAGTGGTAGGTCAGGCTGGATGTTTTTGTCTGAGTTGGTTTTGTCGTTTCAGTTGGGCTAAACAGCCATCCTGACCCACTGTGGTGGTTCTTCAGTGCTATTTTATAAACAGTAAGGTTGCAGGGTGCAGTCCCAGAAGAGAACTCTGTTACTAACACTGTTTTAAAAAATGCTAAGCTGTTATGTAATTTGAGGTCTCCCACTGAGCTTGGAGCCTTTTCCCTCATTGTAAGATAAATGCTTTTAATCTTATTTTGGCACTTGATAAATTACAATTAAATTTGTTTTAATATGTTCAAGCTGTTTCTTTGAGAGTTCGATTCTTAGTCCAGAAATCTCAGTTTTCTGTTTACCCTGTTCCCTGTACAGTCTGTAGTGCCTGTCAGGTAGCGAGGAATTACCAGAACACCCTTTCTCAATCTGTGAGTTCTAGTGACACCCATTTTGGTGTAGAGACAGTAGACTTCAAGGGGAGAGATAAGCAAGATGAAATGGCAAAGCCTAAAGAAAGTACAAAGAGAATGAGAAAACCCTGATAAATTTGGAGATACTTTCGTGCTTGCAAATTAGCTTGAGAAGCAAAGTGTTGGAGTTACATTATCATGATCAAAGGGAAAAGGCTAAAAGTGACAGCATTTCATAATGGTAGCAGTTTAAATGGCTGGAGTAGATAAGGTTACTGCAAGTCATGGGAGAAGATTAGAGGAAAATAGGTAAATTGATCTTAAGGAATTGAATGAAAAGATGTAAACAAAGTTGAGGAACTACTGAATGAAGTTCTGAAAAATTAACAGAATTTTAGGAGCTTAGAGAGGAGCAGATACTAGGAATAAAAGCAACAGTGTGTTTGGTTTTCCATAAGTGGTTTCTGGATGTGAGATGGATGGATCCATGCAAGTATTAAAAAGTATTCCAACCTCCTGTACCAGTATGTGTACTTCCTCTGGGAAGTTTTCTAAGAGGACTTGAAATCAAAAAAAATTCTGAAGGGGAATTTTTTTTTTTTCCATTAGGTCACATAGGTTAGTTGCTCTTGGCAAAAATGAGTTTTGTTAAAACAGTAGCAAAAATGAATCTAAAGAAGCTGAAATGGAGACCGAGAATTTCTAAGTAATTTGGCCAAGACTTGCAAAGACAAAAATGATACGAAAATTTCAAATAGCGATGTACAGTCCTGAGGAAAGAGTATTTTTCTTGCAGGAGGAGGGGTTACAAGGGTGTGGTTTTAGATAAATGGATGGGAATTACAGAATAAGAGCGGTTAAAAGAGAAGGAAGAAGAATTATATATATAAATCATTACCAATTTAAAGTAATGCTTAGGTCAGCCTTTTCTCCACCCACCTAATTCTTTGACCTCATCCATTTATGAAGAAAATTTCTTCCTGGGCTTCTGACTCTTCTGCTGTCTTTCTTGTGGCACTGTGTGTGTAGTGATGAGGGTTTCCCTTTGTGCAGGTCCTGTGGAATTTTAACAAATGAAACATAACAATGAAAAGCTCATTATTAGTAGTTGTTCTTTGTTACAGGGAACCTGCATTGCTTCAAAGCAGCAATAGCAATTTCAGAGTCGAAGGAACTGCATTCTCTTTCAGTAACTTTGTGCCTGGTGTGTAACATAACTGCAGATCACTGAGCTGCAAACAGCTTTGTACTGAAATGATGAATTTTGCTGGGCTTAAATCTGCATATGAGGTGAAGAAGGATCAGGGAGGGATGGATGAGGTCATTGTGCCTAATGGAAGAATCTTTGTTTCTTGTTACAGAGAATGAGACTTTTCCCATTAAAGCCAGTTAAATCTCTGAGATTAATGGCATCAAGAAGCAGGGTTTTAACACCTGGTGTGAAACTAAATGGTCTTTGATTTATAATTTTAATCTCTCTGTTTTTTTCTTATGCTTAAAATTCTAGTTAGGGTTGAGGTTCAACTTCCCCCCCACTGGCACAACTGCCCTCCTACAGATCACACTCCTTGCAAAGGAGATGCTACCTTTAATTATTCCAGATATCTGTCATTTGTCTTAAGTCTCATGGGATGCTTTCTCGTGTCGTGATGATTGAAAATGTCAGAAGAATTTGTAGAAAAGGGTACTGTTTTGAGACCTTTTGAATAGACTCTGTTGATCCAAGTTTGGTGCATTTATTTATATTTTTTTTCACATGGCAGAGATCTTTACTTGCAGTGTGTGCATTAAAATATGTATTATCTGTTTTCTCTGGAAGCTCTTACGGCAACACCACTGAAGCAGTGTGAATTATATTTCACTCGGATTCAGATTGTATCTTTATAAAATGTGGTGAAATCCAGTGCTGGAAAACATGCAAGATTGACAGCCCTGGAAATTGAAATCCCTGTTAATCCATGTACTAGGCAGCACAGCCTAGCTGGAGCAGACTCTCTATCTTAGCAACATGGCTCATGGTTAACCTGATGAGATGACCTCTGTTTCAGTTATTTACTGTTTACAGAGCACGGAAGGTTTGCAAAGATTTTTCAGAGTGAGAGCAATGTGTTTCAATTTTTGTTTCCAACATCTTTCTATGTGATGTGTTTATTACAGTATAAATACAAGTTTGTCTTTTAAAAAAGCAGAGCTATGAACTCTTCTGTGAAAGTGATGTTTGTGTACAGTTGTATTATTAGTTGTAGAAATTGGTAGGGTTGTAGTGAAAGAAACAGAATGCATCATGGTGACATTAGCAATTTAGAATTTCTGCTAGATCATTCTGCAACTGTCCCATCAGCATCATGGTGAAAGTGGCATGTAACAGGAGAAAGAGTTGACCATGTATGAAAGGATGGGGGGAATTTGTTCTATATCTGAAGTAGCTGTATCTGAAGTGTGCTCCTCAGAGAGAGTCCCATCCTCTCTCTGGGGTGAAGAATGCTGAGGTTGGGCATAGCAGCCACATCATGCTAGGAAGTTTGGTATTACTCTTTGGTAAGTTGAGCGTCATTCACATTTTAAATGTCTATCTTCTCAAGTTACACATTTCCTAACACTGCCAGAATATTTTTTTTTCTCTGCCAGATGCATACAATATATGCAAGATTCCTTGTTTGGTGTGGTTTTGGTGTGGGTTTTTTTGTATGTCCAGTCTCTTCTCTTTTTGCCCCTCTCTAGATCAAATCCTGCATTTTATTATTGCACAAAGTACCCAGTGGAAAGGCATTTCATCCTCAGCATTTTCCTTCTGAACTCTTTATTTTGAATTCTAACAATAGATTCCGTAGACCCTTCTCATAGCTGTGATACTTGTGTCTATTTGCACCACCACTGTATAAAGTGACACTTTTCTGCTCTGACTTTTCAGCACCACACCCACAGCCAAAGGGAAGGGTTTTTATTTGTAAAATATTTTATTGTACTTGTGCTTTACCTTGTGTCATTAATAGACACCATTTCCAAGGATTCTTTTTTGTTTGTTTGTTTCGTTTTTTGTTTAATGGCCATTTTCCTTGATATTCCTTCTAAAGCATTGATCTTGGACTGTTGTCCTGAAAGTAGATTTAGCAACATGTCTTTCTGTAGCAATATGCAAATGGCGTCAATGCAGAGACTTAGTCAATAAAGGAGAAAGAATATAACGGCAAAAGGCTTACAGAAGAAGAGACGAGATGGAAACTGTTAGATTTGTATATTGTAAGAGCATTTTTTAGTACCACTGTCAAATGAAGAAAAAAAATAAAGCAAACGTAGGAAAGGAAAGGTGTGTTAGCGTTTTATTTGTGTTTAAATGAATACTCTCTTCTGCTGATGACAGCATGTTTTGGTTACCTCAAAAAGGAGAGGAACTGAGGTCTACAGAGACTGGAAGGCTGAGGGTGGATGGACACAGAGGAGCACAGAAAGGAGGGCAGGCCCTACTGTGTGGGTTTTGGGGGTATATATATAAAATATATATTTTTGGTAGTCTTGGACAGCACTAGGGATCTTGGAGACTGCGTGTCATCCAGCCTTGGCGTAAAATGAAGGGATGGTCAGGAAGTTTCCCTTTAAGCAACTTTGGGGCTTCTAGAAAAATTGGATACGAACTAACCAGTTCAAGAAAGTTGAATCTGTGCTTTTACTGGTAGAAAAATCTAAGCAAAGAGGCAATCATCCTATGAGTTTCTATTTAGGAGCTGAAGATGACCTTGACACATTTGGTTTCTGAAGTGTAAATTCCTCAAAAGGAGCAGTCAGGGCTATGTTACAATGCATACAATCTGTGCATACATACTGTATGCTTAGAAGATTCCAAAGTGATAAATGAAAAATGATGGCTACAAAGCTACCAAAGTGATTTTGGATATGATGGAGACATCAGTGACACTTCATGTAATTTAGTCTCTGACTGATGAAAGCTGTCAGCCACTGAGAAGCCATTGGGATAGATGTCACTTAAGAAATTGAATTTTCACAACATTGTTAGTTTGTGAAATAACTTTACGAAATAGATTTTTTTTCCTGAAAGCTTGTAAATGGGAATCATTAAAAAGAGCATTGTCATTAAGAATTAGATAAACCATGGAATCAAAGTAATCTAAATAAAACAAGAGGATATTTCAGACTGGAAAAAAATAGAGTATATTTATTTTTTTTATTTTTGAGACACAAATACATGGAGCAGCACAGTGTATGCTCTGAAGAAAACCCACAAGAGGATTTCCTTTATTGAAACAAGTATGCCAAGAGCCATTCATTTCTCATTTAACTTTAGGCTATTTGACATCTCCTTATTTGTTGTTTGACAACTTCATTGAGAGCATTACACCAGATAGTATATGATTTCTGTGGTGTCAAGTTTTACTACTTTTAAACAGACTTAAAAATAGAATTTAAATTTTTAACCATTGTGTTGGAAGAAAAAAAAGTTATGATTTAATCTCTTTAGAAGGACTGTTTTTTTTGTGTGTGTTGTGATATATTTTAGGATCTAGTAAAAAATAAGCAAGCTTGTATTGACAAGGTTCAGGCATGTGCAAGGATGTTCCTCATATGTGTAAAACCTCTGTATGTGAATACATGGGGTCTTGAGTATAAGCATTGTAGTAATAAAAAATTTGGCCTTTTGTTTTTGGAAACTGATGGTTTGACCATTTTAGCTGTAGAATGGTCTTTGAAAATCTTTGTGCCTTCCATTGTTTTTAATTTTACCTGGTTTATTTTAGGAAAGCATTTATTAACTTGATATTTCACAGAAACTGTAAAATATCTGTATCTTGCTTCAGGATTTAGTGAGTAACTGAAAATGTGGATGAACTTTCAGGAAGATCTAATGGAAATAATTATTTTTTTTTTCCTTTTGGCTTTTTGTTCCAGAATTATGATAGCTTTATCAAGGTTCCCTATGTTTCTGATGAACATATTCAGAAGACAGAACTGATACAGAGGGGAGTTGTCCGATTTTTTGTTGCACTTCTGATTGAATCAGAGATCTATGTGCCAGATCTGATATGGAATAGTGTAATTTGGATTGGTGGAAGCCCCTTTACTTATAGTCATGGGAGTTAACCATGGGATTAGAGGAAACATTATACAGTGCTTTCATGTGTGTGTTAAATCTTTTTAAGTGTGTGGAAAAACCTTGTTGATTTATAAATTATATAAATCATCATCTTTGCAGTGGTAGTGTTAAAGGGCAACAAAGTGAAGTAGCAGCGTGCTTGTCCCTTATGCAATCTGCTCTGGTGGGGGATGTCTCTGCCTATGGGACACCATCACCAGGATTGGACCTAGATCATCTTTAAGGTCACTTTTAACCAAAACCATTCTGTCATTATCTGACACTAATTGTATGTTATCAATACTGATTTGTATAATCAGTGCAGACTGAACTGTTGAATGGTTAAGTCCACCTATCCTGTTGGATATTCTATTGCTTTTCTAAGAACTGGTGAAAGAACCCAGAAGCTTGGTGAGATGTGTGTGTTTTGAATGCTTACCTTGATAGAAAAGCTACATATAAGTGAATAGATGAGGAACAGAGGTGTTCTGTAGTAGTGATGTGGGATGGGAGTTCTGAGCGCCCTTACCTCTCCTTGTCCTTTATATCAGTCTGCTAAACCTTGCTGTTGCTGTGAAGGCAGAATATATTGGTTATTGATGGAAAATAGCAAATCAAAAGCTGGTAACTAGATGGGAGTTAAGAGGAATTGGGAGTCTGAAAATCACTTGCAAATGGGGCCACAACGCTGAGTGGATTTGCCATAAAAGTTGCACGCTCCTCCACTGTATTTTGGTTGTCTTAGCTGTGACCACCCTGCATTTGCTGAGAAGTGTTTATTTAATATCCAGTGCCCTTTTAAACTGTACCAAAGAACTTCAGGACTGAACCCACTGCAAGAAGGTAAAGTTGCCTTTATTATCCGACTGAAGCAGGCTGTCACAATAGTAATTTCATGACACTTTGGAGCACATCCAGCAGGTCTTTAAGGTAGTAACTGCTTTTATATAATCTTTATTTTGGAAGTTTGCCTAGTATTAATGTGCAGAGTACCCACTAATAGTTTCATTTTGACAGTACAGTTTTTTCCTTTAGATTGCTGATTCACATTTAAAATTTATTATATTAAGTTTTTATGAAAGCTAAATACCAGGTACTATCAAGTACTTTTATGCAGTGATACACTAAATGACAGAGAACTTTTTAAAGTTGAATATAATTTTTTTAAAAAAACCCAGCTATTTGAAATTGCTGTATCACTCTCTTCTTTCTGGTTTCTCTTTACATTCATGTACAAATTTTGGCACATTTTTTAGTACAGTTTACAAATATAAAAAAGTATGTCCAGATGGCTACAGCAATAATCTGTGATGCGATGATCTTCTTTTAATTATTCAACACATGTGACTCCAATCTCTATTTTGCCTTTTCCCAGTTTATATACAACGCAACAGCTGTGCTTGCATTACTTTCTTATTGCTTCTTTTTTACTTGCTTTGATTAACTTTGCCTTTGCTTGAAACCACTTCTATACATCTTGAAGATTTGACAAAAAATTTTCATCCAACTCTAACCTTAATCTACTTCATCCTCCAGTTAAGTGATACAACTTCTCTCTTCCCAGCTAGTTTTTCCTATGGTTATCTCAGTGCCTTATCATCTGCTGCTCTGTTGCATTGACCTCCTCTCAGTCCTGAACTTGTGTTTTTAGTTCAATCAAGCCATGTTTCTAAACTTTTTTTTAATTTTTTTTTTCTTTTTTATTTTTTTTTGGTGTGTGTGTGTGGTATTTTTTAGTATTTTGGACAGCTTTCAAAACACAAGCTTTTGTAATTTAAGAGTATTTTATATATAGTGAAGTTTCAGCACATTATTAATGCAAATTAAGTCACAGCTTTACTTGTAGTTGTGACCCTGGTCCCACATAGATTCCTAATTCTCATTGGTGAAATTTCAAAGTTCACTTTTTCTGTGACTGAAAAGCTGGCAGTACGAGACTCAGACCTTAGCAGAAATGGAAACATGGCTCTGCTTGGTCAGAAGAGCATCCAGCCCAGAGTCTGGTCTTAGTCAGGAGCAGACAGCACATGGCTCAGGGAAAGAGGATAAGACTGCAGCAAGCAGCTAGTGGGATTTTTCCAGAATATTGTTGCAGTTTCAGGCTCAGGAAGTTCCTGAATTTCACACTGCGAAATGGGAGTTTCTAGATATTTTATAGCTATCAATGGGTCCATTTTCTGAAGGTCTTCCTGACCCCATTTTAAAACTGTGATTTTTTAAAAATGAACAGAGCCCTGTTATATGGATTCTGTTCTGACCTGCTTTTACTCTCAGCACCTGAAACTATTTCTACTACAGGACAGCTTGCGTTCTATGTCATTGATGGTGTTGACAGTCTGTTGGGGCCTAAGAAAATGTGTTTGGTTTGCCAATAATAGTACCAACTGGAAAAGGAGCAGGCAAGTGTTGTGTAGAGAGAAAAGAGAAGATGAAATGCAGGCTATGTGTGTTGATCCCTGATACTTCAGTCCTTTCCTGTATAATTTTCTTTCACTTCATGCCTTTCCCTTGTTAAACCTCTTCTGTTTTTTCTTTCACTTTTCAGACTTTTATTTGCAAACACTCATTACTATTTCATATTTCTATTAAATTTATTTTGTAAAAGAAAAACTTTGCTGGCTTTGTAGTTTGTGTGAGGTGGAGAATCCTTCCTTTTATTACTGCATTTCTGATGGCTAGTCTAAAAATCAGAGTTGGATGTCCCAAGCACTGCGTGAGGAAAGGCTCTCAATGACTGGAACAAGGCACTAGATATGAGTGGAAGGAACTTTAAGTTGGAATCTGTGTCTTGGGAGGATATCAAAAAGGCTGAGGAGCTGATGGACTGCTAAGAAAAAAAATGGGATTTGAAAAAATGCTGAGATTTTACTGGGACCTGGGCCTAGTCTGTGCTGATTTGACTTTATTCCTACCCCTAAGTTGCCTGTGCTTCTCTTCTGGGTGGTCCTGCTGGGTTGGCCTGTGCTTGCTCAGGGAGCTGAGGTTCACTGGCTCTACACTCCACTGATGAGGCAGAGAAGTCCACAATGTGATAATTGAGTTCTAAGGTGTTACTACCAACTCCTGGCTTCACTCAGGCCAGTGTGCCTGAAACAGTGCTTCCTTTGCCAAAATCACAAATATCAGCTCTATGAGAAGTGCTGGAGAACTTGATGACAGAGCTTTGATGGCAGATTCTTGTTTTATGAGTTGTCATCCTCATCTACAGATATTAGCTGTCTTTTGGCAGAATGTCACTATGAATTCAAGGGTTGATTTTTGACTGTGTTAGTCAATGACAGCTGATGGCTGTCTGCCTCTTGCAGAACTTAAAATTCATGCTACTGCAGAAATGAATGACAGTATTAAAAAAAAGTTGAAGGAACTCAGTAATCAGTTTTTTAATTGAAGCTGACTCTCACTTTATGCAAATACAAATTAGAATATGCGGCTCTGCAGCATAGTAAACAGTAAGTATTGCTGGGTCCAGTGATGAGACTTGCTGATGTATGACTGGATTACTTCACTGGAGATCTGTAGCCTCCAGTTTTATCTCAATGTTTAGTGAGGTGATCTTTGAGCTATTGCTCTAATCTAATTTTGTATCTGACTGATATGCAAATTGTTTTTCTAAAGGTATACTAAGGGATGTATTTCGAGGTAATTATACTATAAAGAGTATGGGTTTGGGTTTTTTATGCATTTGACAGGAAACAGGATGTGCTGTAGTAAAAATGACTTCTTGAGGAATTTTTTAAAAAAAATTTTTTTTTTTTTTTTAAAGAGCCCTCTTGATGTCTGCTTCTGGCCTCCATCCCTTTTTACTCCTGAGCTCCAGGGTTGGTCACTACTGGTGAATTGGGAGCATACACATTGCCTTAGAATTTAACTAAATTTTTTTGTAAGTGTGGTGACATAGCCTTTTTCATGTATTCCTTTCTCTAGCAGTCTTCCTCTTGAAGGTTTTGTATGAGTTTGAGGGGTTTGGTTTTAACAAGTCAAGAAAAATTACAGAAAGAGGCACTGAGCTACATCGTAGGGGTATTCATGGTACCCTCTTTCCTGATCTGTCTACATGCTTACTAGTGATACACAACAGTGTTGCCGTTTTTTGGTGTAGAGGAAACAGCAGTTCTCCCTGCTTTCATGTTGCTTGCAGCAGCAAGCGTTCTCTTCTTTTAATAAATTGTAAAAAGGTACCACTAGCAATACAGTAGACAAACTGGCTGTATTTCATAAAATTGTCATGACCAAAGAGAAAATAATTATTAAAGCATGTGCAGTAGCAATATGGGACATCATCTTCCTTTGTACTCGTAATTCTGTTCTAATGAACCCATAGAATGTGCAGTTTGTTTCATTAGTTAAATACTTTTTTTCTCCAGGTTTGTGCTAGTGCAAAAAGGTCATATTGAGTAGTTACTTCATACGAGCATTTTTTTTTTTCCCAAGTCTTTACTGTTTTGCAGATATGTGGAGCAAAGTGCCCAGGGAAAGTGGAATGAGTCTCCTGCAACAAATCACATGAGCAGCATCTGCAAGAGTAAACACTGGAATGCATGTAAAGAAACCCCAGGACTGTTCATCAATGCCTTTACCCAGAACCAGTCCTGAAATTGGCATCTTTTAAACGTGCCAAACCCTGCTGTTTGTATACTTATATTGACATAAGATCTTTCATCTTTCACTAAAAGTGTAGTTTTAAACTGTTACTTATAGAATCAGCAAAGATAATTATTTGAAAACATCTTTGCTTTGGAACAGCTGCAGCTAGTGTGGCAGTTTTTGCATCCGGTGGTTTATTTTGATTGAACATAGGAAAATGTAGTTTATAATTCAGAGGTAAATTGTACTTCAAACATGGTGTACTTTAAGCGGTCTAGAAATATTGACATACTGATTATTTGACTTTAAATATATGACTTCAGTGCCTGGAGGGAATAGTCTCTAAATGAATCTGCTTTCACCTAGCAGTAGCAGTTACCTGCCTTGCATGCTTAGCTGTGCACACTTTTTCTCTTTAGCAATAGATGTCTTTTTTTGGTTCAGGTGGAACAGAAAATCTTGAATTGCTGTTTTTTTTTCTTCATCAAATACTGTTGGAAAAACTAGAGGATACATTTGTAAAATATAATACCTTTGCCTAATGGGACTTATTCATCTTAATATTTCTTCTAGGCAAGCTGGATCAAGACTAAGAGTATGAGGGATAGAGTAAGTGCACAAGACCCTTTACATACAGGAATAAAATAATATATTGAAATAAATTGCATCTTATAGCACTGATTATTCTGCTTTCTTTTCCATTTTTCATCTTCAGATTGTTTTACAAACTTGTAAAATGTAATTTGTTGAAAGTCTGAATAAAGGTCTCTGCTAGAAAAGTTATGCAAATAACAGATCGATGTGCTGTCTCCCCAAATATTTAGCAATAGTTAAAAAGCTGGTCAGTGTCACTATTTGTATATATGTTTTGAAGAGTTTTGACCTGACCATTATTGTCATTGTTGAGAGAGATTTCCACATGGAAATTATACAGAAGTCAAGGAAACCGGCTTAATCTTTTCATATTTAGGGTTCTCTTGGCTTTGTCTTGTCTTGCCATATTGCTTCAGGCTGGCGATCACTTCTTGGCACGAAAGCTGCACTTTGAGTAAGGAAAAGGGGTGATTTCAGGAAAGATTGCTTTGTCTGCTTCAGGCCTTCTGACTTGTTGCAGTGTTTCAGGTCTGTGTAGCATGCTGCCACAGGCTCACTCTCGCAGCTGCTGACTTGGGCAGCGACGCAACTTGTGCAGAGGTCCTTACTCAAGGATGTACAGAAGGGAACAATCTAGCCGGTAAAAGTTCTGTGGAAAAAGATTTGGAAAAAGATTAACTGGTGCTAGTAATGGTAGGGACCAATGCTTGCTATCCATTCTGCCTTCTGAGTGTGGCTTTTAGAACACACTGCTGTTATTGTGGAGTGTCTTTTCATGAACAGCCCTTTGTTTTATACATTTAGGATGTTTATTTTGCGCAAATAGAAAGTTTCAACCTCATTAAACAGCACACTACAATTCAGTGTGATCAAACATATTAGAAGTCAAAATTGCTGATTTTCTTTTCCTAAGTTTCTCCATTAATTAGCAGAGTGACATTTCTGGCTTTGTGGATCTGTCTTAAATCTCTGGTCTTCCCCCATGAAAGGCAGTGATGTCTCTTATCTACATGTTATCAGCATGAAAGCCTGTGTGACTCACTAAAGCAGCTAGTGGTGAAAGTTTCTTTTGGGTTGTATCATTAGGTTGGAACTGCTTGGCACGTTTTTAGTGATGAAACTAAAGGAACTGGGTTGGATCTAAAATTATATTTACCCTGTACATATTCTATTACTTATATAAGGGTCTGGTTATTGGATGTTTCAAAAAATCAAGGTGTTGAACTTCAACTTTTTTTCTGATTCTGAATGAAAACCATTGCATTGTTGATTGGTATCTAAATTTTACTAAAGAGGGATCTTCATCATTTGAGTCTGCAATTCACAGCCTTGTCATCAGTCGGGAAATGGATGGGGACTGAGCCAGTGTCAGAAGCAGTAACCCTCGCTGCTGTAAAGCAAAAGTGTCTGTCAGAGCATTGAGGTGAATCTTGTCCTACCCCTTTCTGTACTGTTCCATACAAAATTTACAGATAGGCAAAAAATATATGCTCTAGGGCTGTTCTCTCCAAATAGTCATTCACATTAGGGAGCAATTCCTTTTCTGCCTTGTGCTTGCAAGAAGTCAAAGCACTCTTTCGTCTCTGAGGAAAGCAGGGCAAGATGCAGTGGATCCGAGTGAACAGGGAAGATAGATTTAAATATGTTTGCTCTATCTAAGAGGATAAAATAAAAAAAAAAATGTTGGAGAATATTCTTTTCCCCACACATTACAAAATAAAAGAAACGGGGAAATGAATACCAGTTTTTTAATCCTGCTGGGTGATAGATCAATTTCCTTAAATTGGGTAACTGATGATAGGTTTGTGAGGTAGAGTGGCTGACAGCATATTTTGAGTAGTGAGGTGCCACACAGAAAGAGGGCAATGCTGTTTTGATTTAAACTTCAGAAATTGTCTCTTTTTTTCTGTGGTTTGCTCTTGTTCTTAAATAAATTTCTTGGAATTCTCCAGGTGCTTTTTCCACATGAGTGCAAGAAGAGTAGACAGTTAAAAGAAGTGACTGCTGTGGAGGACAGCATGACCACCATGAAAGGAAGCTGCTTCCTCACACTGCTCTTGGCAGGACTTGGGGTGTTAGGAATACTGGAGTCAACAACAGAAGACACCCACTGCCACAGAGCTGAGCATCCAATTATTGCATACAAAGGTAAGATGTAAATGCCAAAAATCTTTTCCAGAAGTAGGCTAAGTATTGTGTAATCACTTCATGGAAACTTCTGCTTTTAATGTAGAATGGTATGGGAAAGAAGGTGCATTCAGTGCTGTTATATAAAAATCTGGGCTGTATTCTATGCAAGTTAAATATAACTAGGATTAGGAATACTGGAGTGCATTTTTTTTCTGAATGTATCACTTAAAGATGGGTGACTCATTTTCCTTTGTGATTAAAACCAGCCTGTACTGTTGCATGGAGTTATTCCTTTCCAAGTGCACAATTCTGTATGTGTGCACTTAATTTCATGGAGTTGCTCTTGTCCCCTTCCTTCACCCCAATTAGGCCTCTCTGGGTGGCAGCCCTGCCCTCAAGCTTATCAGCTGGTTCTCTGAATTTGCTGTTATCTACAAACTTTACAGACTTTGTTCTATTGCCTCCCCTTCTTGATTAAGGCATTAAAAAGGATGGGTGCCAGGATCAACCCCTGTGTTATTCCACTGTTGTTTGTTGCTCAGGTGGAATAAGGGGTATTAAACATTACTCTCCAAATGGTAGTTCTTGAACCCCTTCTGCTAAACAACAGATGCCTTTGGTACCTTAGTGGAGGTATTGAGTCCCTCAGCAGCATCCATTTATGCTGCTACTAGGTCATTTGCCCAAGTCAGCAGCAGGCTGATATTTTCCCTGCTCAACCTTTCATCCCTGTTCAACCTTCCATTGCTGTTGGAGCAGTAGAAGCTCTTCCTGTTGCCCTTGACATTCCGTGCAAATCGAAATTCTCACCGAACTTTGTTTAACCTGACATAATCCCTGCATGCCCATATGGTCTTTCTAAATTCCTCCTTGTCCCTGCTAATGCCTGATACAACCCTTCTTGCATTGGAGCTGTGCCACGAGTTCCTTCCTTCACCAGGACACTCTCTTCATACATGTGGTTGTCATCTTGAGTATTTGGGTGGAACGCTGAGGAATAGTTGGAACAAAGCAAAGAATACTTGGAGGATGTTTTCTGTAAAAACCCGAGGCAGTTAATAACTTCTTTGGCTTTTTTTTTTGTTTATTTGAATTGAGATTTTTTCCATTAGAGTCACAACTTAGAATGAGTTCCAAATAGTTTCTAGTTATGAGGATGTAGGGATTAAGATGTATTATATTACACACTACGTTCCTCCTGTTTCTCTGAGATAGCACATGTGTAAGTTTTTTGTTCCAATGAATAGGAATTTATTGAATTTTAATTGAAAAAATATTTGTTTCCATTCTTTTCATAAACTTAGAGAAAATATTTTTGTGTTTTCTACAGAAAGTATTTTATTCTTGCACTTTAATGGTTTAATAATAGTAATGGTACCAGCTGTCCTGTTCTTCAATACACTGGAGAAAGAACTCTGTACCTCAGAACAGCAAACCACCAGTGTATTGTGAAGAAGGGACCTTTTTTACTCACTTATTGATGGGCTAAATAGTATGAGTTATTCTGATGAAATACCTCGTTTCCTTAGCATTCATATTGTGTGTATAATTTAGCTTAAAATGCTATTTTTTATCAGGACACGCATACACAATATTCTAAATTAAAGTAATTAAAGTAGCACAGTTAAAATTCTGGCACTTAGCTTCTTAATTTCACAAACTAAGAGATCACTGCATGTACTTTTTGATTTGGTATATGCAACGGTAAAAGAAAATAATTGAGACTCATTAGTAGTGCTGTTCTAGGAGTTGATTAAAAATGTGTCGGTTTATGAATTTAATTCAGCCAATATTTAGGACGGTTTCTTGAATTTAGACTGATCCTGCCTTCTAGACCTCTCTTGTTCTCTGTCATATTTAATTTCTAGTGATATCTTTTCAGTTCTAAGTCACTATGCTAAGGGTTTTTGGGGATAGAGGCCATATTTTTCCAGTTGCATCTTTTGATTCAGCTAAATATAGTGTCACAGTTAGAGTTTACCCAAAAAACGCAATTTATTTTTACTGTAAATATATGTGAGAAATATAATTATACAGAAACATGTATGATCAGATCTTTAATATGAGATCTAGTAAGATTTTAATGCCAGACTCCCTCTTGACCTTTATGGTAAAAATACCATTAATTAGTACATATCCATGACATAGCTTAGCCTTTATGAACTGACATCTCTTGAAAAATATTCTGACTAGCTGTAGTTCATACTTCACACAATAATCTGTTGGATTTCCTTAATTATTGTTAGAAAGTACACATAGAAACACATTTGCAATGCAGTATACAGCATGTGATAGCTGGGTAACCTAATCGGTGTGGGCACACAACATTTGACTTGTAGTTGCAGGACTGCAACTATTGTGATTACACAATACTTAGCAACTTTTCAATGGAAAACAGAAGTTTTGTGACCGCAGGAAAAAGTGCCTGAGAGTTTTGTCTTTGAATCTGTATGTTAGGAATGGGTTAATTGGAGTATCAGAATAAAACAAGAGAGATGTGTGTGAGAAGCCACTCTCTGAATGAGTCTTCCAATAGGAGTTGGCAGGTTTCAACCAGCCACCTTACTGATGTCCATATCCTTCCTGTGACATTTGCTGACTTCATGAATGCCTATAGGAAAATGCTCTCTGTATCTGTTGATGTGGTTAGGGCTGCTAGGCCAAGGTCGAGTTGAGAAATCAATTTGTAACAGTTAAAACCCCTTTGAGTGCTGCATTAATGGCCTAGTCTGTAAAGTCATTTTGTAACAGTATTAGATCCACCAGAGCTAAATACTATGTGGGGTGCTGAACATCAACCAAGGCTGAGTGCTATTGAGTGGTCAATACTTTAAAGCTTGTAAACTCAGTACTAACTTTACAGGGACATCAACACTTTTATTTTATTTATAACTGACCAAAGCCCTTTTTTTTTTAGTTTCTGGTATGCCAAAGTTGCAATGTACTTATCTGATTTGTCTTCATTTGAGAGGTATGATAGACGAAGTATAAACTATTAAATAAAACTAATGGAGTGAGAGTCTGGTGTAGCATATGGATGAACAACTGCAAAAAAAACCTAATAAAAAGACAAAATAGTCCCCAGGAGTTGTCACAGTGAAATATGGAAGGGGAGTATATCTCCTGAAAGAGCTTGCTTTCTTTTCCACTGCCCATCAAAAATTGCTCACTTAGGTGATGATTCTGTCAAGGTACCTTGTGTAGAGATACATGTACTTTTTCTAGCACTGATTTTTCCAGCTAAATAGTTTTATTTGAAGACTCTGATATATCTTCTGATAGCAAATGGCAAGAATTTCACCCACCAGCTAAGAACCTTTCCTCAAGTACTTTCTTTACTAGTGGAAGAGGAAAAAGAAGATGCAAAGCAGGAGATGCACACACTTTGAAAGGATTTTTACATGATCTCAAAGATTTCATTTTATGTCTCTCATACACAGTATTAATAACCATGTTGTAATTTGTTTATCTGCATAATTTATATTAGGACTGCATAATGCACCTTTTTGCTCTCCCAGAATCTATAAATAAGAAAGTTTGCTATAGATCAGAAAATGTTGGCAGCTCTAAAATTTCTTGTCATAGAGCTTCCTTCAACTAAAATAAGGCACTTTGTGTCTTCCTCAGAAGCTGAAAATTTCCTTTTCTCATTACTTAAAGTTGTTAGGAATTATCACAGAAAACCGATTTATATAAAATAGACCTCTAAGTATTGGAGGGATTGACAGGATCAGCCCAGGAGTGTGGAATTCAGTGTTTCATGTGGTGAAACTGACTGATGGTGCATGGTCTCTCTTGGAAGTTCATTTTTCTCTCTCTCTCTAAAGAGGAGTCTGCATCGAGAAGTGCAAAAATGTGCTAATCTGTTGAAACACAGACTTAATAAAAAAAGTTTTTTAAAAAAAATCTATCTGCATATGCTAAGAATTCATCAGCTGTACTAATTCCAATAGTTGGAGTCAAGGGCGTATAAATCACGTGTAGTTTAGAACTGGGTAAAAGGAAAAAAAATGCAGATTACAGAATGGATATACAGAGACTCAGTGTGAGATCCTTGATCTTTACACAGGTCTCCAAATGTTTATAATGTAAAAAAAAGGAAATTATGCTTGAAGTAGCTTAAGAGTTAAAACAGAAAAAGGGGTTAAATAAGCTTCTCATTAAAATTAATCTTACAGATTTTATTTTTTATTAAATTTTATTTTATTTGAATACTTTCATTTGCATGCAGATATGAAATGTTAGTTCTGTAAGTGCATTAGGGTTTACTGATGATCAGCTGCTTGGAAAAAACATTCTCTTATTATAGTAAAGGAGTTATAGTGTAGTGTTCAACCTGAACAGTTAAAAAACGCTGTAAAAACCACATTTGCTTTATTAGAAACAAGGACGCTTTATAAAGGTTGAACTATTCTTAAGCAAAAAAATCCAAAGCAAAACAGTTGAGTGATGTAATGTTTGTCTAAATATTTCCAGCATTTTGTAGTCTACCTGCTCTACAGAACCTTTGTGGTAGCTCTCTGTGGACCTGATCTTTTATTAGATTATATATTAAAAAAATCCAACCAAAAATGAAAACAATCAACAAAAAGGATAAAAGTAGTTACAGTTCCCCCAGACACATACATTTGCTGACCTTTGAAACACCAGACCTTTCAAAACTCAGCTGAAGACTTGTTCTGTAGGCAGACCCTATCCATGAGGTAGAACTGATTACACCTGCTTAGCAGCATGTGAGTGAACTGGAAAAAAAAAAATACCCAAATCCAGTTTCAGGTGTGAAATTTTAAGTATTGACTGTCTTGCAATTTACCTCCATAAAGGTGAATTTCTTTGGCTTTTTTATGAGAAATAAAGTGCAGTTGTGAACTTGACTTAATTGATACTGGGAGAACAGCAGAGACCATTTGCTCTGGGGCAAGTCTCATTCTTCTAGGCTCCCGTAAAATAATCAGAATTTAAAGTTACGCTGTCTCAACAAAAAACCATCAATTTACATAATTTTAGAAGCTATATTTAGTGATAATTTAAATACATACTGTGCTGTAACAAAGTTATCTGTTGAATAAACATGCTCAAAAATAGCATGTCTCAATCCATAGAAGAAATGAACTTAAACCCTTCATTTCAGCTTGAGGTTAACCAGAAAAGAAAAATAGCATAGTTATTTTTGATTCCTTGGTTAGAGAATCCTAAGAAATATATTTTCTTAACCTTATTGTCTGACCACCACAGATTTCCCTCACTTGATGTTTGTCTAAGTAATATAGACTCAGTACATTGCTCTGCTCATTTTATCCTGTGGTTTGTGTACGGAGTGCATGCACTTAACGTGCCAAGAGGAAATAATATGTGGGCTGAATGAAGGAGGATAAATAGCATATGAACTTGTTTTTGTTTGTACTCTTCTCTTTCTCCTAATCTTGCTGCAAGTTTTCTTTTAAACTAATAGTAGTCTACTAAGCTTTCTAGATTTTACTGCTTTTTTCCTTTTCTTTCCAATTTTTCATAAATAAATGAATTTCAAAGATGATCTGCCAGCATCTGCAGTGGGATTAAGGTGTATTGCTTTCCATTCCCTATCATCCTTTGGGTTTTTCTTTAAATGATGATGATTCATCCGCGAAGAAATGTTGATTGCCAGATGTTGCAACTTTGCTTTGTCTAGATGATAGGACTACAAGATTGTTTGTGCTACCTTGCCAAGAGCCAGCCCCTCTTAAAGAGGAAGATAATTCCTTTACCAGTTCTATATTTTTTGTATTGAATCAGGTTTGCTTTTACTTTTGTACAGGAGATTAAGCTTTTGATGGGGAAGAGCAACCTTCAACTCTTTACTGTTAATTAAAAAAATATCTTTGGAGATGGAAGGTTGCTATCCTCCTGTGTTTCCATGAATCACCCAATGTCATTCGTGCCCATTCGCATAGAAATGAGGGAATGGCAGGGACTGAATTCTCTAAGCAAAGGACTTGCTCCTTTTTTTCCCCCTGAAAGTGATCATGTTTTTAAGCAAGCATCAATTCACAATTATTTTGGCATCCCAGTTAATAAAAAAAGTTTTTTAGAATACTAATAATTTTCATAAATTTCGATAATATAAAATTAGCAGTGGCTACAATGGCTAGTGAGCTGTGTAGACATGTCCTATGAGCCTTTCCATGACTGATTTGTTCCTTATTGCCCTAATGTGGCTCTTTAGAGCATGTGCAGTTCTCTGGTTGTTAACAAAGCAGCAAAATGAGGGAGATGCTCCTGCCTCATTCTACTGTCTGTACAAAGTGGGCAAATGGACTTAAAATCTGGAGTTTTTTTCTTTTTGTTTTTTCTTCTTCTTCAAAAGAGCTGTATTTTTTAGTTAAAAGGTTGTAAACCATCCAAACTGGGATATGTTAAAGAAACAGATCAGCAATCAAGAAATAGAGCTCATATGCAGATGAAGTTCTGTCGATTTTTTTTTGTGCATATTCTTAAAGCAAGAGGGAGCACAATATTGCTCTGAATTTTTTCTATTTCATTTTTTCCCCCCACCAGATAGTATTTCAATTATTTTCATAAGAAAAGACAAGAGAAAAGGGGGCTCAGGTGTGACCTTATTATGCTGTACAACTACTGACAGGAGGTTGTAGCAAGGTGTGAGTTAGTCTCTTCTCCCAAGCAACAAGTGCTGGGATAAGAGGAAGCTGCCTCAAGTTGTGCCAGGGAAGATTTATGTTGGATACTAGGCAAAACTTCTTCATTGAAAGCATTGCTGAGCATTGAGCCAGTCTGCCCAGGGAGGTGGTGGAGTCACCATATCTGGATGTATTCATGACACATGGAGACGTGGTGCCTGTGGAGTTGGTTTAGTGGTACACGTGGCAGTGCTGGGTTAACAGTTGGACTCGATGGCCTTAGTGATATTTTCCAACCCAAACCATTCTATAATTCTAAGTAACTTAGACTGCTAGTTCAGAAGACATGTCAACAATTGCAGTTACTGGCCATCTGATCCTGGGCAGCTGTGTTTTCATACTTGGTAGTGACACAATTACTGGAAAGACTCATTTCAGCAGTCTTCCTTTCCAGATCCTGTGCAGTGTTTGTGGGGCCTGTATTACTGTCACTTGATGGCATCTGCTGCCCTTACTGCCTGTCACCTTCTACTTCCTAACACTTTGGCTGAGAGATTGAGGAAACCTTGGCCTATCCTTTGGCTTTGCTTCAAGCTCTAAAGTTTCAAGAATCTTAAGAGGTGGGAAGGAAGAACATTACTTAATTTTTTGGTTTTCTTCCTAATTTCTTAAATAACCTTACCAAGATACATTCTGTTTATTAGATAGATTGGTTGGAAATAGAGAACCACAGTCAGTGCTTCTTCAAAGTGGTTGTTTTTTGTTGGTCTTTTTTTCCCTCATGCTTTCTTCCCTTTCTTCTGTGGAAGTGCTCATCTGCTGTTGACAAGACTTTAGGATACTGGGTAGCAGCTGATTTTGTGTGGCTGAATGTGGTAGATACTTACCTGTTACTTGACAATTTGTCATATGCAGGTGGGATCGAACCTTGACTTGTCAGAAGCTTGTCTTTCCATTTCCAGTGCTCACTTCAGATTTTGTTTTGATGGGTATATGGCTCTTTTCTATCATATCTGAGAATTAGGACCTGACCGTTTTACAACCAGCTCTACAGTAAATCTACTAAAATAGTTGTTAGTAGTGACAAAGTCCTGGAGTTTAACAGTGCATTTTAGAACAAAAGTAAGTTCTTCAAAGAGAAATGTTGATTGTAGTGTTGTGATTCTTTCTTTCTTTCTTCTTTTTTTTTTTTTTTTTACATTCAACTGATTATGTCCATGGAAACTNTTTTTTTTTTTTTTTTTTTTTTTTTTTTTTCTTGCTTTTTGCTTTCTTTTTCTTGGCTTTGGGGCATCTTTTTGTTTTTGTGCTGGATGAGTGGAGGAGGTGGGGAATATATTCCTCTTTGAAGTCCTGGCCCCAAACTCTTACAAAGATTAGTGTCAGGCTTTGCTCTCTCTACCCTTTGTTTTACAATATGTCTTATTTTGTTGAGTTTTATATTTCTTTATGAAGTATCATCAGACCTGTGTATTGTGAGCTACAGTTTTGGAGTGAATTGATAAGATCAAGAAATTTTATTTTGCTGAGACAATGTAAATAAAGAAGTTTATTATGTTCATATGCCAACGTAAGTAAGAATGCCTCATTGCAGGATGGTCAGTTCTAGCAAAAGAGGTCTTGCTAATTGAATCATAGATACTTCCAACAAAAGTAATTGTGCATAGCTATCTACAGGCAGTCTGCTTTCTATTTCTGCTCCCTACAATACATGCATTAAAATTGAGCAGATTTCTTTACAAGACTCCGTCTTGAGACTAAATAATGATTTCCCATAACTGTACAACATGATTTCCTTCAAAATTAATTCTTTGGCTGGCTGCGAAAGATTAAACCCCTCTGAAGAGAGTGCATGGCTGAGGATGTCAAATGTTTCCTGTGGTCAGTCTGTCCCTCTGTCACATTCCGGAAGATTGGCAGCAGCAGCACAGGGACCAGAGATGGTAACTATGAGGAGTAGCTGCTCTCCCTGAGAAGAGCATTAGGGCTCTGTGCTGGATGAGGTGTGAGGTTAGTGGTTTTTGACTTTGCTGGTAGTGCCGAAACCACTTTCATCTAGGTGGGAGTTCAGTCTTTTTTCCCTTACACTTTCTTGTATTTGTATGCAATATGTGTGTTTGAACAATGAAGCATAAACAATTCCAAACCCTTGTTCAGAAAAATAAGAAATAAGTAGGCATTGCAGCAGATGTTCCTGTCTCTTCCCTGAGGGCACAGACAGTCAGAACCCAAATTCCCTTTAATTATCCCAGTAATAGACATATGCACACACATAAGAATGCAGCAAATGTACTTCTAGCGAGGGGAGCTCTGGCAAGGCAGAGAAAACAGGAATGAAGGCTAGATTTTAGACCTTGAAGGTTAGAGTGAATTGCAAAAACAGGTGAGGGAACTGCTGTGACTTCATCTGTCCTGCCTGGAGAGCAGTAGAGGTGGCTGGGGGAGCCACTTTGTGCCTACTGAGAGAATCAATGAAAGATGAGAGGAGTAGGGTAGAAGGAAGTAAGTTTACCATAGGCTTAAGAGTGAAGTTCAAGTTTTCCTCCATTTGAAGTCAAGAAACATATACTTGGTAGGAAGTATGCTTCATTTTCTCTTTTCCCCATTAATAATAAATTACTTACAGCCCTGTGTCATTACCTCCAAAATTGTTCTGAAGCTGTAATAGCTGTTGATAAAATGAATGCACAGTAAACAGGTGGTGAACTTTCTGGAGAATATCAAGAGGTTTATGGTCTTGAGATTTGTTTTATTAGAAATGATTTACAGTGGAGAGGAGTGCGAGGAGCAGAGCTTCTAGATAAGACTAGATGTAGATATTTATTTCTTGGCCTCTGCAGTTCTCTTTGTATGGAAAAGCAAGCTTCAGGACCGTATTAAATTTTAGTGGTTAGTAGAAGGAAGGCAGCTGGCTTGTTTATGGGATCTGTAGTTTTGAGGTTGCTTTGTCTTTTTGTTGTTTTGTTTTTTTTCTTTCGTTTTTTTCTTCCCCCTCCTTATAAGCAAAGTTGAGCTCTGAACTGCAGATGGAGATCTGACATGTTTTCATGTTTCCAAAGGAGAACCAAATGTAGTGTGGTTAAACTTAAAAGAGGAATCTTTTCGTTTGTGGTTGCTGATTTAATCATTCTGGGCAACTTTGTAACTTCATCTTTTCCTTTATAGTGAACTGGATTGCATTAAATAACCCTGCCTAGATAAAAGTTTTATTTTTTTTCCTGGAAGGGAAGAAGTGATGTTTTGTTTTCTTATATCTT
The DNA here is from genome assembly GCA_013399915.1 of Illadopsis cleaveri. NCBI lineage: Eukaryota > Metazoa > Chordata > Aves > Passeriformes > Timaliidae > Illadopsis > Illadopsis cleaveri. Next base: position 10,966 of record VXBB01007311.1, on the reverse strand, counting down.
CCTGGACACCTTTTTTGGAAACTGTAGAGTGCCCACTGTCTAATCACTAATTACCAGAATGTCTATATTTTTTCATTGTATTATTCAGATTAAAACGTATTCATAATTCCTATAAGAACTATTTTGAATTTTTGATTTTATTAAAAATAAGGGCTTGACTAAACATATAAACATATATTCTCTCATGTCCCAGTTCCGATGTCCATCCACATACTCTTGATTCTGTACACAGCCCTGGCGTAAATGAGTTCTGTATTGCAAGTTAAATGTCTTTTTCATTAAAGTGCAATACTGAGTACTGTAACATATCCATCTGTCCTAATCCTTTCACTTTACAGAAAAGCATTAAATGGTGTTGGGTGATGCTGTCTTTTTATTGTTGAACTAGCGCTCTTCCTCTCATATGTTATGTTCAGCCTGCTTCTGGTGTACTGCATTTAGATTGTTGGAGCCTTCTGGTAGCACAGACCATTAGATTTATTTACATCCGTGACCCTCCTTAGGCCTGACATGTGGATGTTTGTATCTTACCTATGAAAAAGTGGACATGCCAACTACATCCTATTAACAGGTGGACCAGGAATTTCACTGGAGCGTTACGCTGGGATTGTCTTTTCAATTTATATTTTTGCTTCCAGAAAACATTTGTCTCTTTCTGTGTTTACAGACTTGCTTACTTCTTGTTTGTTTTTTTGACTAAGGTTCTCAATGCAGTAGTTTGTCCTTCTTGTGTATGAAAAATTACAGAAAAAGCACTTTCCTGGTGCCTTCTAATTCATCCTGGTGGTGTGTGTGTGTGTTGTGTTACTTGGGCATTTTCTTTCTCCTTCTACTTCATCTCTGGAACCAAAATGAAGTGTTGGTCCTACCCTTAAGTTCTGCTATTGTATGACGCATTAATAATTTTGTCTGCCCCTGCAATGCATGGTAAAGGAGGATAGCAATAGGAGCATGTAGAAAGGGTTAATGAATGCCCAGACTGTTGACCCAGGGCTGTAATTGTATTGGGTGTGCCTGGCTTTGCATCCCGTAGCACCTCTGGATGTGCAATGTAGGTAAGGGGCACTCTACAGAACCTCCCTGTGGGATTTTCTCCAGACCTGTGAAATAAAGCTCCACAGCATGGGCAAAGCAGTCACCTTGGGGATCCAGTTCTGCACTAAGAACAAGCAGACTGCATAGGCAGTCAGGGTCATAAAGCTGAGGAGGTATATGGAAGCATGTCTACCAACATAACACTGCATATAGAAAGCGTATGTCTGGAATTAAAGGAAAAGCAGCCTGTAATGGCCAAGCCTTCTCTGCTTTGCAGTGAGCTGCTGTCTTCCAAGTGCTGGGCTTATACCATGGGCCTTAGGGAAGAAGAGCAGGGTAGATGTTTATGCTTAGATTTTGAAATGAATATAGTTTAGCATCTTGTTTTTGCTGGAGTATTGTAACCCATAGAATGAATCTTCTGCAAGAGAAATTGAAAAAAAATGTTTGTTGTGTTAATTGTAGTGGTTCGATGAGGTTTTTTTTGTTTTATGAATCTTTTGTCATATCTTTGATTTTCTTTCTCAAAAGAAATGACACTTTTAATGATTTCATGATTAATGCATCCAACAGAAAAAAAACAATTGGGAAAAGTCTGTTCTGGCTTGTTTTGCAACAAACTAAGCTAAGATTAGAGTAGGAATTTGGTTCAAAGTAAAAATAAAGCATGACTTTACAAGTATATAAAGAACAAGTTGCATTTGTATGGGTTTAAATACTTTGTACCAGAAATAGAACCACCACAGTTGTGGTGGAGCTTCATGGAACTGCAGCCTGAGGGGTGCACAAAGTAGTTTGTTCAGGTGCCGGATAGGTTTCTTGCCCTTACAATGTTTGACAACCAGACAAACCCTGATGCCTAATCCAGAAGTTTGTTTGCAGCTGTGTTTTCAGAACATCACCTGAGGAAAAAAAACCTGTACGTGATATCTTATATTGTCAGTCATATGTTTCTAACTATAGCTGCTTTCTACCCAGTATTTACTTTTTTTTAAAACTTATTGATCAAAATTGGAGTCATTGCACTCAAATGCTGAGCAACACATGCCTTGAATAATGAAAAAGAATAGAAAAATAAGTTGTATTTTTGACAAATCAGGCCTCAGCCCCTTTCTGTTAAGGAGGGGTGTGAATTGTGGTTGGTTTCAGAAGTAATACAACTGTTCTTTTGCTGGACTTTCTTGATGGAGTCCTCTTTTTAGTTGGAACCTGTGGAATAGTGTTGGCATGTGTTTCCTTTCTTCACTTGAGCTATGGCACCTTTTCTCCTTTCATCTGCAGTGAGTCAGTGACTTACCAGCAAGGGTGTGTTTAATACATTTCTGTGAGGAGAGAATACAGTGTGAAAGAGGTAGGAAAACTGGTGGTTGGAAGTGTAAGAAAAAATGTAGACAAAAGTGAATCATAAAAGTTTCTGCAATGGGCTCTGCCATGCCATTTTTCTTGCCTGTTTTCCCAACACGGAGCAATGCTTGTTAACCTGAAGTTTTTCTGAGTGAATTTATTATTCACAGATATATTTATAACATAATGTAGTTTTAAAATGAGAACAGTCACATTGAATTGATACTGATGATGCACAGAAATTGCTGGAGAAAATCTTGTTTTTCTCAGTTCTGCTTTTAAGGTAGTTAGAGACTGTGGAGTCCTGAAGTGCCAGAGCAGAGTGTTTGCAAGTGCTCCTAGTTGTGTCCTTCAAGCACAAATGTTGCAGATAAATCCCCAGACAGGACGTGCTGAATGAGTGAACAGGTGGATCTCCTCTTGCCAGCCCTGACACCTTGCTTAATAGATTCCCCTGGGGTTAATGGGAGTGTCACCAGGACCCGGGGGTGATGTAATGGAGTCAGCGTGGCACATCCCTGGGGAGACTTCTGACATGTCTCGCTGCCTTTGAAGAGGATAGTGGTGCAACTTGAGTATCACAGGAAGAGATCTAAGGCTAAAATTATTACACAGCTTCAGGAAGATGGAGTTATTATATCATCTTTAGATTAAATACGTTTAATTATAAAATAGCTCTAGTGTGTAGAAATACATTTTTAATTTTCTTCTGATAAGATTAGTGAGTTTGTCGTACTGATGCCACCCAGAGACTTCTGTTAATATTGCAAATCTGCTAGCTTTCAACTATGGTGTTGTTGTTGCTGTTATTGCTATGGTATTGTTGTTGTGGTATTGTTATTATTGCTATTGTTTTTATTTTGCTAACACAGTTTCTTCAAGAAGGTGCTGCTGTGCATATGTTTAACTTTGTGCTGACTATTTTCAAAAAGGACACCATGGCACGAGATGTCATGTACATACGCCATAAACACTACTGAAACTTTTAATATCTATGTTAATTTTTAAATGAAATTAAGTGATCTTTATTGTCTTTTGACTTTGTTATTTGCCAAGATATATTGTTATTAAAGATCACTTCTGAATTTGGTTCTAAATATACCATTCTATTAATTGTAAGTAATTTCTCAATTTATTTTACTGTTTACTGTAGTTCTACTTTGAAGTACTGAATAATGAAACTTAGGTTAGAGGGAACTTTACTATTTCATTTGCAAAGAACTGCAGAGCTCAACCCTTGGCTAGTCCTTGGACAGTGTAAAACAAACAAGTCATGGGCTGTTGGGCAGATACTAAATTTAAAGTAAAACAGAGACAGGTTTCTGGTCTTTCATTTTTTTTAATATGAGTATCTAATGTCCTTCTGCCCAGCTTTGATTGTTAACCTCCGTTGTCTTTGAACTTGTTTAAAAGAATTCCTTGACCTTTCCTAGGAGCTGAGTGGAATCCAGGGTGTTTGCTTTGCTGTAGATTTATGAACCACGACAAACTTTGTTTTATATTAAATCTAAGCTATTAACCCTCCCTCCCAAAACATGAACCCCCAGGAAAACCCATAACATCCAATTCCCAGTGTGTGAAAGAGAGCTGTAGCTTTCTCAGAAAGATTTTTTTTTTTAACATCCATCTTTTAGTTCCATGAGAAAGTGGGCTTTTTTGGGAATATTTATGAGCTATATCAGTCTTATAATTGCAATGAAAATTTTTTTTGTTTGTTGTTGCTAAGGGTAAGTATGTCTTGAATGTACCAAAAGGACACAGTGTGTGTTGGCAATCACCTGCTGTCATGGCTGTATGTACACCATGATAGTTTTTCCTGGATAGCTTTGAGTCCTAGACCAATGTGTGCAGACTGGCAAACATGCCTACCTAGGTCTAAAGGAAAAACAGATCCAGGCTGAAGGTGTGTTTCAGTAAGTGTTCTCAGTATCAGGAGTTAGAGGAGGGAAGTCAATAAAGGGCTTGGTGTTTTACTGTAATTCACATGAAGTGAGGGCAAAGGAAAGGGAGGGGAGTGCTGGGAAGGGCAGGGTTAGGATTGGGAAGGGTAGGGATGTTGCTGTTTGTCACTTGTGACCAGCACGCCATATTGTTAGGTTACGTGTTAGCAGAGCAGCTTAATTGCCTTACACATTTATTTATGGTCCTGCTGTAGTACACAAAATCAACAGCTATGTTATTGTGTAAAGCTTGTCATGTTGCATCTGCATGAAAACCATTAATAAATTTAAATTATTACCTCTTACTACTTTACTGTTATAATTTTAATTGGAAGAAAAATAATTTATAGGCCTTTAGTAGCTAATTATGAGTTTTTTGACTCTAAAGAGATAATTCATAGCAAACCTAAAAAGTCTTGTTTCACCCATGGGTTTTCAGCTAGATTTCACTGTTTTCGTGAAAAGAAATTTAATTATTCTATTAATTAGTTACATAAGCTTTTACTTTCGCTGTGTACATGGGGTTGGATTGCCTTTTTTTTTCAGGCACTGTTTTTTTGTTAATTTTCCCCTTACAAAAGCGTCCTGAAGTTGTAGCTTTATCTCAAAAATGCTTATTTCTGTGTGACACATGCTGCCACTTGTGACCCACAAGAGATACAGTTTCAGAGTGTTTTCTGAAAAAGAAGAAGAGCTCTAGCAGCCATTTGCTCTTCCTGACCTTATTCCCTCAAGCAAGAGCACTGCTGAATGCAACAAAGACGAGATAAAATAATTTATGTTTTGGAGGGAATCAGATTTCAGAGAGGTTTCTTGAGCAAGTCCTCATTCTTGTTCTCTAGCCCAGGCTTGCCTTGCCCTGTCTGGCCCCTGCTCCCTTGCTCCAAACCTGGAAGTGATCTCAATCACCTGCTTGCTGTACCTTGAAGCTTTATTGTGTATTGTGAGACAGCAGGACAAGTGGAGGAGAATTGATTCTTTGAATCTCAGTCTTCCCTGTAGCCTTCTGGCACTGCCACAGTTCTGTGTACTGAGCTGTCCCTGGCCTCCCATGTTGTGGGGAGCCACTCCTCTTCTTTCAGGAGACCAAAGGTCTCACTTGGCCTACCAATATAGAGGTGAGGTAATTCCATTCTCAGCTGCTTTATCTTGTCTCTCTTTCAGAGACTGATGTTTCCACAGTGGGTCTGTGGACATTATTTTTGTTTTGTTCTTTTTTTATTATTTTATTTTTTTCCTTCTTTTGCTAGTAAGTGATATATTCTTCATGATTTACCTCTGGATTTCCTCATCTTCATGTCCTACCTAATTTCTTAACTTTTTAGAAATTTGCAATTGATTGTTTCATATGAAATGTGTGATTGAGAAGTTAAGGCTGCAAAATCAAATACAAAAAATTTAAGAAACACCTCTTTCATGCTTGCCTGTGTGGCCTTACATATATATATATATAAATAAGAATAGATAAGTAAGTATTTATAAGGCTATACAGGCCTGTAATGTGTATGAGTGTTTTTCCTCCCTCACAATCCTGCTGGGTTCTCTGCACAGCATCTGCAGTAATGGCTGATGGCTGCTGTAATCACAGTTATCTAATATGTGGCCACATCCCCTTTCCACCCCAGTATTTGAATCCTGGTTTGAGCACCCATCCAATGCAGATGGAAATCAACAGTGAATTTAGCTACAAGTACTGCAGAACATGCACAAACTGGCATTGTGAGCCTGAAATTGCCCAGATGCATACAGGCTGACATTAAAAATGCAGAAGTTACTTTTTTGGCACCCAAGTGATTCTACTTCACAGTTCCATCTGTTTTTCCAAAGTATATGATGATACAGCTTCTGCACACTGCATTTAATGGCTGTCTGCATTGGCTGAACACGTTTTGACACAGAATAACATTTTTCTCCTGGGCCCATTCCTTAGGAATGGATAGCCCACTTGTGCTAAAACTTTAAATTAGGAACAAATCATCCTGAAACAGGCACCAGACATGGATTATTTCAGCTGAGACATTTGCAAAAGCAAAAATATGCTCATGAGTGAAGAAGAGAGCTTAGAATGAACGTTGTTAACCTGAGCTGCAACTAATGATAGCAGTATCAAAAATTGCACTTCTGCAGCACCCTCAGGGGGGATTGGTTTTGACTCTGTGTTCTAAATGGTCATGACCATGTGCTTGCCTTTGGTCTTTCAAGTGACTGTTTCACTCCTGTAATCTTCAAATAGATAGTCCCACAGCCCATTGTGCTATGGCATATACACAGCCCTCTTCACCTTTCACATAAGTTCCAGACTGCTGTTTTATGACTACATCAACAAAAAACCAAACCAAAACAAAAACACCAAACAAACAAACAAACAAACAAAAAAAGCCGCCCCAAAACAAAAAACAAAACAAAAAAACCAAAAACCCAAAAATAAAACCAAAAAAGCTTCAGTCAATGTCCTGAGAATTGCAGAATGCTAGAGGATGAAGTTTTCATACAGCTGGACATTTTTTTAGAGAGGCATTTCTACCATTTCTGTTGTTACAGCAATTTTATATATTCTCTGTGTCTATTTAAAAAAGATAAAAATTAAAAGAAAAAAAAAATTATGCTCTGTTCCCACAATATTGTTTGTCTAGCCAAACTGTTGAGCGTCCAGTTAGTGATATAAATGAAAAAAGAGCTACTAGTAATGAAAATATTTAAGGATTTGATTTGCAGCTATTTATGTGTGCTTAAGTTTGAAAGTAGAAACAAGTTTATATTCTGAATGCAAGTAATGCTCCTTGCTGATTTTCAGCAACTCACATGCTTGTCTGCCCTGCTTAATGTAGCACTAAATTGGCCTGAGAAAAGAAGGTGAAAAAAAAAGTTCAATGAATGTCAAGCATTTTTCCTTTTTCATCCCTCATTTCTCAACCTTTTTATTGTGAAAATGATGAAAAATCAAATTTGCTTGTTTTCCCCATTGCTTTTCACTTTATCAGATCCTTTTGTAAAGAAAATAAATAACTAAATAGCTAACTAAATAAAACCCTCTAGTACTCAGCTGCTTTTGATTCATGGATATTTAATAACTTTGCTTGAGTATATGCCAGTGAATTGCAGTTCTACTGTGGTGTCTTCTGTTTTACCTAAGGAGGAAAAACAATTCAGAACAAAATATGGATACTTGATTCAAGTGTGTAGCAGGTAGCTGCCCTATATATTTTATAGGCCTGTATTATAAATTAAATGGTGGTGAAAGTCTCCTATGTTTCCTTAGAGGACCATAAGGAGAAAACTTGCAGACTCACACAGGATATCTGCCGATTTAATGGTGGCTACCTGATATACTACACCTACAGTATTTATAGTAAAAGTTGTATTTCTGGATTGTTTTTAGATATTGCCCCTTGGCTACACGTGTTCAAAGCAGAAGATGCTGTGGACTTCTCGCAGTTAACATTTGACCCAGGACAAAAAGAGCTTATTGCTGGAGCAAGGTGAGAAATCTTCATTTTTTGTGTTGCACCAGACTGAATTTTGTTCTTTCTTGATAAGCAATATTTAGCTAAATTCCTATATCAATGTGCTCTTGTGTGACTCCCCAGCCTTCTAGACTCACTAAACTGAATGTTATGTATGTTTATTTCTCTTATTCCTGTTACAAGATGGACTGCCTGCCTGGTATCAAGGTTTATAATAGCTTACACGATTTAATTTTTAAGAGAACTGTCCTGGAGTACATAATCTTTATGTGCATACGGTAGAACAAGCAGGTGCCATATGGCAGTGTGACAAAATTTACCATTGCATGAAGCTTAGGATGATCCCAAATTTGGCTACACAATGTGGGATGTTTCTGTATTGGAATGTTTCTAATAATTATTCACTGTAATGCCAGGAGTGATCTGTTTAATGACTGCAGAATTAGTGGTAAAGTTGGTGATAGTCACTGTTTGCACAGTAGGAGAGCACTCTGCAAGCTGTGATCAACAGTGACACTGTCTTAGATGTCAACATTTAAGCACTGACAGTTCGTGAGCATTATTTTGTTTTTCCTCTTAGTGTATGAGGTGTAGTAAAACATCTTGGTTTGCCAAAAAAATTCAACCATCTAAATTTATTATTCCCACCTGCCTTCTGAATATATTTTACTTTTGAATTAACAAATTTCTAGTCACTTCACTTATCTGTTAGGCTTAGCATTGCTAGCATATTTCTGTTTCCCAATGAGCTTCTTAGCTGAAAATGAGGTTCAAAATGCAGTCATAAAATGCACTGCAAGAAAACTCTTTTCCATGGGCCAGTGGAAGTTGCTTATCTACAAGGGAAAACTTTCTGAGTGTGGAAATAGGTATGTATGTGTGTGTGAATACATATTTGTATATCTTTGGCCCACATGAAGTGGGGTATTCCGTGCCTTGATGTTGATTTTTCAATTCCGTAAGCTACCCAATGAAACAAGGTGTGATGTTATCCACTCTTGCTACTTGGTAAGGACTGTCACCATAAGTTGTTTGAGCTTTTCTCCAGACCCATGGGAATGTGTTTTGGATCAGTGCACTCTGTGCAGATATCCCAATAGCTGTTCAAAAAAAAAAGAAAAAAGTATACTTTTCCCTCCTTCCTCTCTCATTTTATTGTCTATACTGTTAATCTGGAGTCCAAATCTGAGCAAAAAATAAGCTCATTTAAACCGGGGCTTTTATTGAAGCCTTTTGAATCACTATGGGATAAGCTTTGGATCATTTTGTTGAATAAGCAATGGCTACGAGAAAAAACAGCTGTTAATTCTGCTTTTTGAAAAAGATCCCATACATCAAAAGATTTCTTTTTCCTATTAGTTAATGATGCTTTTTATCTCTGGTTCTGACTAAAATTAAAAAAAATAAAAATATTCAGAGTTATTAAAATTACAACAGCAGTTTTGTTTTACACAGTTCAGTATAGCTTGCTGTTATTTGTTCATAGAAGATACTGATTTTTGCTTTCCTTACTCTGCATTTCCATTCTAAATTTTAACCTTTCTGATGTATTTGTCCACAGAGATCTTCCTTTACAATGACTAAACTTGCCAGCACTTTCTCTGATTGCATGCATTATTGATATCAGTACATCCTTTTCACTACACACCTTTCTGTTCTTTAGGCATTTTGCCCTACAAGTCGTTGTACCTCATGGGGTCCTAGATTCAGGGACTAGCAACCAGTTGTCAGGGTACTGTAGTCCCAAAACTGCAAGTGTTGATCATACTAATAATCTTACTAATTACACAGCTTCTGCATGTAGTCCCCACTGCAGGTAGACCAAATCCATTCACTGTGACTATCATGTCAAGTTCTCTCCTTATTTGCAGGAATGGTTTTTGCAGCCTTTCATAGTCTCAACTAGCCATGTTGATGCCTTTTTTCCCTTAATGTACTGTTTTTAGTTGCCTTTCACCCAGAGCCATCTGAACCGAGCATTAATATTACCACACTTGTGCTATGGCCTGTGGACAAAATTTTAGTACAAGTTTCTTGAACATCTGCCTCACTGGATTCACATATTCGAAGAGCTGTTTGAAGAATTTATTTTCTGTCCTAAGCAACACCTGTACTCTTGTAAAGAAAGCAAAGAGAATGCATTGTTAATTTGTTCTTCCTGATGAGGTATCTTTTGATATGTAGTTATTTCTCTTAGAATATTTCAACTTTTTAATTATTGTTTTCTTATACTAACACTTCAATACTGAAGAATAAACATGTGTAATGTGATTTCAGTAAGATCTGAACAGTGAAAAGTTCCTGTTCAGTTGTGAAAATGATAATTTGTAGCCTTCTAGCATGGACTTCTCTTTGCTACTCAGTCACTGGTAGAGACAGAAAATGGGCAATGGGGCACATGACAAAGGTACAAATATCTTATATTACTCTATACATTGCCAAGAGAAGTACTCACATTATTATTTACTTGTCCAGCATCCACACAAGAACAGCTGTACTGGGTTTGCATGGCAAGCCTCTAGTATGGAAGGGGGCTCTGAGGTGGCTTCTGTGAGAAGCTGCTGGGAGCTTCCCCCATGTCTGGCAGAGTCAATGCCAGCTGGGTCTAAGACAGATGTGCTGCAGGTCAAGGCTGAGCCCATCAGCAATGATGATGCTTCTGTGATAACACATTTAAGAAGGTATAAAAGTTATTGAGCACATATAATTATGCCCACAGAAGAAAGGAGTGAAAAAATGTGAGAGAATCAGCCTTGCAGACTCCAAAGTCAATGGAGAAGACAGAGGAGGAGATGCTCCAGATGCTGGAGCTCAAATTCCACTGCAGCCCGAGGTGCAGACCATGGTGAAGCAGCTGTGTCCCTGCAGCCCATTGACATTCATGGGTATGCAGAGATCCACCTGCAGTCCATGGAGGAGACCCATGCTGGAGCAGGAGGATGCCCAANGCTGGAGCAGGAGGATGCCCAAGGGAGGCTGTGACCTTGTGGGAAGCTCACCCTGACAAGACCTGTGGCCCCATGGAGAGAGGAGCCCACACTGGAGCAGGTTTGCTGGCAGGACTTGTGACACTGTGGGAGAAACCAGCAGTCTCTTCCTGAGGGACTACATCCTGTTGAAGGGGTCTCTTCTGGAGCAGTCTGCAGTGGGAAACTGCAGACTGTGGGAAGGATCCATGTTGGA